>PVJD01007306.1:0-86185 GCA_004026545.1 Mormoops blainvillei | reverse complement strand
CTTCTTATTTCAATGAAGTCTTATTTGTTATCACTTTCTTTTGTGTCCCTTGCTCTAGGAGACATATCAGTGAAAGTATTACTGTGTGAAATACCTGAGATTTTCCTGCCTGTGTTCTCTTCTAGGACTTTTATGGTGTCACAACTTATATTTAAGTATTTTATCTTGAGTTTATGTTTGTGTGCATTGTAAGTTGGTGGTCAAATTTCAATTTTTTGCATGTAGCTGTCCTAATCTCCCAATACCATTTGTTGAAGAGGCTATTTTTACCCCATTTTATGCTTCTGTTCCCTTTGTTGAATATTAATTGCCCATAGAGACATGGGTTTATTTCTGGGCTCTATATTCCCTTCCATTTGCCTGTGTCTGTTCTTATGCCAGTACCAGGCTGTTTTGATTACAGTAGACTTATGATATAGTTTGATGTCATGCATTGTGATCCTCCTTGCTCTGTTCTTCTTTCTCAAAATTGCTGCAGCTATTCGGGGTCATTTATGGTTCCATGTAAATATTTGAAATGTTTGTTCTATATCTGTGAAATATGACATTGGTAATTTAATAGGGATTGTGTTGAATCTATAAATTGCTTTGAGTAGTATGGACATTTTGATGATGTTAATTCTTCCTATCCATAAACATATTATATGCTTCCATTTATTTATCTCTTTCTTAATTTCTTTCTTCAATGTCGTGTAGTTTTCTGAGTATAGGTCTTTTATCCCTTTGGTTAAGTTTATTCCAAGGTACTTTATTTTTTTGTTGTTGCTATAGTAAACAGGGATTTTTCCCTGATTTTTGATTCTGATATTTCATTGTTGGTGTACAAAAATGCCTTTTATTTCTGAATATTAATTTTTTATTCTGCTGTTTTGCTAAATTTACTTATTAGGTTGGGTAGTTTTTTGGTGGAGTCTATTGGATTTTCCATGTACACTATCACGTCACCTGCAACAATGACAGTTTTACTTCCTCCTTTCCAATTTGAATGCCTTTTATTTCGTTTTCTTGCCTTATGGATTTGGCAATGTTTAATAGAAGTAGTGAAAACGGACATCTTCATGTGGTTCCCAATCTTAGTGGGAAAGTTTTTAGTTTTTGCCCATTCAGTATAATATTGGATGTAGGTTTCTCATATATAGCCTTTATTATGTTGAGGTATGCCCACTTTATTCCCATTTTGCTGAGTGTTTTTATCTTGAATGGGTGCTGTACCTTATCAAATGCTTTTCCCACATCAAATGATATGATCATGTGATTTTGTCTTTCCTTTTGTTTATGTAATGCATTAACGTATATTGATTTGCGAATATTGTACCATCTGTGCATCTGTGGGGTGAATCCTGCTTGATCATGGAGGATGATCTTTTTAATGTATTGCTGGATGCTGTTTGGTGAAGTCTATTGGGTTGTCCATGTACACTATCACATCACCTGCAACAATGACACTTATGCGTTTTATTTTGCTATGCATTTTAGTGTGTATGTTCATCAGTGATATTGGTCTGTAGTTTTCTTTCTTTGTTGTGTCTTTATCTGGTTTGGGGATTGGGATAATGCTGGCCTCATAGAAAGAGCTTCGGAGTCTTTCCTCCTCTTGGGTTTTTTGAAATAGCTTTAGAAGAACAGGGGTTAGCTCTTCCTTAAATGTTTTGTAAAGTTCTCCTGTGAAACCATCTGGTCCAGGGCTTTTGCGTGCATGGAGTTCTTTTATTACTGCTTCAGTTTCACTGGCTGTTATCAGTCTGTTCAGGTTTCTGCTTCTTCATTCAGTTTGGGATGATTATATTTTTCTAGAAATTTGTCCATTTCACCTAGGTTTTCAAATTTTTGGTGTATAGTTGTTTGTAGTAATTTCTTACAATCTTTGTATTTCTGTGGCATCAGTTATAATTTATCTTCTTTCATTTCTGATATTATTTATTTATGTCCTCTCCCTTTCTTTCTTGATGAACCTGCTTAAAGGCTTGTCAATTTTGCTTATCTTTCAAAGAACCAGCACCTGGATTTATTGATCCTTTGAATTGTTTTTTTACTCTCTATGTCATTTAATTCTGCTCTGATCTTGATTATTTCCTTCCTTCCTGCTTGCTCTGGGCTTTGTTTATTGTTCTTTCTCCAGTTCTTGTAGATGTAGGATTAGGTTGTTTATTTGGAATGTTTCTATCTTTTTCAGGTAGGCCTGTATTGCTATGAACTTCCCTCTCAGGACTGCCTTTGCTGTGTCCCATAGGTTTTAAACAGTTGTGTGTTCATTTTCATTTGTTTCCAGAAACTTTTTGTTTTCTTCTTTGATCTCTTTATTGATGCATTCATTGTTTAATAGCATGCTATTCAGTCTCCATGAGTTTGAATGTTTTTGAGTCTTTTCCTTGAGGTTGGTTTTTAATTTTAAGCCCTTGTGGTCTGAGAAAATGCTTGATATGATTTCAATTTTCTTAAATTTGTTGAGGCTTGTTTTGTGCCCTATCATGTGGTCTATCTTTGAAAATATTCCATGTGCATTTGAAAAGAATGTGTAGTTTGTTTCTTTGGCATGAAAGATTCTTTATATATATATATCAGTTAAGTCCATTTGATCCAATGCATCATTCAGTCAGTTCCACGATATCTTTGTTGGTTTTTTGTTTGGATGATCAATCCATTGTTGACAGTGGGGTATTAAAATCCCCTGTTATAAGTGTGTTGCTGTCTATATCTTTCTTGAAGTCCTCCAGGATTTTCCTTATATATTTGGGTGCTCCTGTGTTGGGTGCACATAGGTTTACAATGTTTATGTCTTCTTGATGGACTCTTCCTTTGAGTATATGAAGTGTCCTTCTGCATCTCTTTTTATGGCCTTTGTTTTGAAATCTATTTTGTCTGATATAAGTATTGCTACCCTGTTTTTTGTTTTTTTTTTCCTGTCCATTGCTTGGAATATTGTTTTCCAAAACTCACTTTCAGTCTGTGTAGGTCTTTTGTTCTGAGGTGGGTCTCTTCTAGGCAGCATATGTGAGGTTCATGTTTTCTTATCCATTCAGCTACTCTATGTCTTTTAATTGGAACATTTAATCCATTTACATTTAAGGTTATTATCGATTGGTAGTTATTCATTTTTTCCCTTTGTACCTGTGTTCCTCTCTCTCTCTCTCTCTCTCTCTCGCGCGCGCGCTCTTTTTCTTCACCATGTTAAAGAAGTCCCTTTAGGATATCTTGCAATGCTTTGGTAGAGGTATTTTTTTTTAGCCTTCTTTTGTATGAGAAGCTCCTTATTTCACTTTCCATTTTAATTGAGAGCATTGCTGGGTAGAATAATCTTGGTTGCAGACCTTTGCTTTTCATTACTCAGAAAATTTCTTGCCATTCCTTTCTGGCTTGTAGTGTTTCTGTGGAGAAGCCAGTTGCTACCTTATCTGAGTTCCCTTGTATGTTACTTCCTGTTTCTCTCTTGCTGCCATTAAGATTCTCTCTTTGTCTTTGATATCTACCATTTTAATTATGATGTGTCTTGGAGTGGGTGTCTTCGGGTTCCTCTTGATTTGGACACACTGTGCTTCCTGGACTTGTGTGACTTTTTCTCTCATCAAATTAGGGAAGTTTTCCTTCATTACTTATTTCAAACAGGTTTTCTATCCCTTGCTCCTCTTCTTCTCCTTCTGGTATTCCTATTATATGGACATTATTACATTTCATATTGTCCTGCATGTCCCTTCCACCCTCTTCATTCTTTTTTATCTTTTTTTCATTTTCTTGCTCTTTCTGGGAGTTTTTTTCTACCATGTCCTCCAGCTCACTGATTTGATCCTCTGCTTCATCTATCCTGCTTTTGATTTTTTTTACTGTGTTCTACAATTCAGAAATTGTGTTCTTCATTTCCTCTTAGTTCTTGTTGATTGTTTCTATTTTCTTTTTCCTGCTCATCTAGATTGCAGTAAGTTCCTCATAGTTTCTGTGCAGTAAGTTCCTCATAGCAGGCTCTCACTGAGCCTGCTGAGTTCATTGAGCTTCCTTATAACCATTGTTTTGAACTCAATATCTGATAATTTACCTGACTCTGTTTAATTTAGTAGTCCTGAGGATTCCTCCTTTCCTTTCAGTTGGGGGTTCTTTCTTTGTCTTCCCATTATTTGTCTGCCTGAGCAAAACCACAAAGCACAGGAAACAAACCCAGGGCTATAGAAATAACTACCCCCTGCAATCCCACTATCAACAGCAAATGAACCAGTATTAATTAAGTTATAAAGGGATTATGACTATTATAAGAAGGAGAGAAATAAACTATAGTATAAAATCTAGTGACTTAATATGCATCAACTTAATGGATAAAAAAATGAATGTTAAAGAGCTATGAAGTATAGAAAATATTGCAATTCATGGAGAAGACCACAGTGGATTTTGTCTTGTTAGCCTTTAGTATTACTGCTGTTTTTTTTCTTTCTGGATCCACCTCTAGTGAAGTCAGATGTTGACCCCATCTGACGTCAGGCTGTCTGTTCGAGACTTCTAGGGATCGACTGTGGCTGTCTCCTTCAGTTGTTAATCTAGTCACTATGCAGTCAGCAGTGAGGCTTAAGCTCCATATTGCAGGGCAGAGTCTCTCCTGGGGTCGGGGTTAATGTTTCCCCTCAGGCTGCTGCTGCTCAGAGGGGAGTGGTCAGTTTGAGCTCTATGGCTGCTGCCTTATGGGGGATGATTCAATACCAGGATCCCGAAGGCTACTCTCTCAGTTCTCTCCCCAAAGACTCCATCCAAAGCCTCTCCTCAGGCATCTCTAGTCCCCTCTGCTCCCCGCCTTTGCAGGGATCTACTGTCTGTGGCTGCCACTTTGCACTCATCAGCCAGGCTTAAGCACCACTGGCCCAGTGCAGAGTTCCTCCTCGGTGTGGGGCTATTCTTTCCTTTCAGGCAGCCACAGCTCAGGGGAGTGGTCTGCCTGAGAAAGATGGCTGCTGCTGCATGGGGATGATTCAGCACCAGGATGCTGGCTGCTACTCTCTCAGTTCTCTCCCCAAAGCCTCCGTCCTGTCTGTCCTCAGGCATCTCCAGCCCACTCTGCCCCTACCTTTGCCAGAGCCCAGGGTAAGTAAGCAGCTACAGACGAAAGTTTATGCATTGGCCCTTTAAACTGGCTCTTTCAGTCTCTAAGCGCCTGGCTGGCAGAGAGTAGCCCTGCTGCTTTTCACACCTGGCTGTTTTCTGTGTACTTTTTGGGCTCTGGTGCTGCAGGCTGGGTATCCCCGCTTATGGTTTAGACCCCTCTCTTATCCATCTTCTTACCAGTTAGGTTGTGCCAAACTGACTCTTTTGTTTGTCCGAGGGTACAAGGCTTTTCTCGCTGCTGTTCAGTCATTTGCTCTGGGTGATTTCTCCACAATTTAGTTGTAATTCCAGATTGGTCCTGGGAGGAGGTCAGTGTGACTGCCATTCACTCCTCTGCCATCTTGATCCTCCTATCTAGATCATGCTTTAAGTAAACCAGTATCATGCAAACTTTCCCATTTTTTTTGTATAAATTTTTAGTTTTAGCTCTTACCTTCAGGTCTATGATACAGTTTGAATACATTTTTAAATATGTTTATTGGTAAGGGTGTTTATGTGATTGTGTATTCAGAAATATATCATTAGTTAAGTTGCTATACAATTTGATATAAAAACCCATAATTTTCAACAAACATTTTCTATGGTATTATCAATAAATTTTACTGATTTTTATATTTAATGAAATCTGGCCTTGCATGTTTCTGGAAGTATATTTAAATTAAAATATTAAATGTAATATTGAACATAAATTTATATAGGTAGTTGAATTGAATAGGAATCTTCCTACTGAAAATATAGTTTCTATTAATTATGTCTCAAATTTTAAATATGAGAAATACAGTACCATTGTTAAGTTAAATGACTGGAAACAGTCCAACTTTTAAAGAACACATTAACTTATAGATGTAAATAACAGATAAAATTGCATGTCTCAAGGTAAAATTTAGTGTAATTACAATCTTGAAGAAATTCACCATTATAGCACATGTTATTTGATGACTAAAAATGTTCTAAATTTAGATACTATGGCTAAAAGCACCCATTGTATTTTTTAAAATATGTACTTATTTTCTCCTTTGAATTTATTGAAATACAGAAACATATTAGAAATTATGTGTCTCAAGAAGCCCATAATATTATTTTAGTAACATTTTTGTTTGTTTGTGTATTTTGCTATGCATAAAATATCTCTCATTAGCTTTCTATGAGGAAAATTATTGCCAAATAAACATTATATTGGAGATATTTGTTAGGAAAATATTTTTAAAAGGCAATAACAGATGTGAATTACTTTAAATTATTTTACATTTGCCTTTGATGGTTTTGTATGAGATTTTTCTTACTGATTTACTTAAATAGTTACTTTGAGTAAAATGAATATGAATTTGCATAACCATAAAATTATATTTATAGTTATCTAATTATAATTATACTATAATTAATAGTACAAAATATAATTATAATTATTAGTTACTTAATAAACTAAACGATAAATTCCCCCTTTCTTTCAAAAGATCTCAGTGCTATTTACTAATACATATCAATTATCATGATAAAGAGATTCATATAACACCTCAGCCATCAGGATGTCTCCAGAGTTCACCAGCAGTTTCATAAATGTCAGATCCTGAGTATTACATATGAAAGTGCAGCAAAGCAGTAAAGCATCAAACCGGCCTTTTGGCAGTCCCCGAGGTATTATATTTAAAGGTCAGATGTTCATGATTATTTTACTTGAGCCACCTTGTTGGGAGGAGAGGAACTGAGTCACTCATAGCTTGTTGAAATTTTCCTTTATGATTCAAAAGTTAAAGGAAAGATACCTGGAAATAAGAAGTGAAAAATCCAGATATCAAAAATATAAAATAAGCTATGTATTGCAAAACTGTTTATATACATGGGTAGTTAGTATTAAAAATTAGGGATGACATAAACAACTTATATTTAATTAAAATATAAATGTGATTTAGCTTTTTATATATAAATTTATTCTAAACAAATTGTGAAAATAATGGCACACAATCTTATTTTATATCAATATATTTTCTACAAACATTTTAACTTGTACTTTCTATTTTTACTTTGAATAAGATCCTATCTGACCAACTTCAGCTTTGTAAACTTCCCCCAATTGTCCTTCGAAAATTCCTGGAAATGCATTTTGATATTCACTTAACTATGAAAGCATTAATTATTTCAGGTTTTCATGAATAAGAGACACATAAATCTATCAGCCATCTAATCATATGTACAGTATTCTGACTTCATACCATCATGAAGTTCAATAACATTTTTTAAAAGATCCCTGACAAACAATGATGTGAACACTTCTCACTTTTTGTTATCCATAATAGAGCTATGTGACTATAAGCTGACACCAAAATTCAGGACTCAGAACAGGCAGACAAGTAGGGACCTATCCCCACATATTTATATAATTCATAACAGAGCTAATTTTTATTCTGGAATGTATTAAGGAGCCCACATCACATAATGAACTTGTATATTTTCTTCAAAAACTCTGTTCACAGAAAAAGTCTAAATTCAAGCCTAAAATGCTATCTCTTGAGCAATTTTAATAAAACTGGGGTAGCTAATCAAAATGATGGCATCTACTTAAATATATTAGAACACAATACTTATAGGTTAATTAAATACTCTATAGCTTTCAAACAATAAGATAATTGATATGTTCACTTTGTATTTCACCATTATTTCTAAATCTTTCTATGAAACATTTATATATATCTTCATTATTTGTATGCATGTAGATTAAAGGATAATCTAGAAATAACCTAATGAGACCAAAATCTAAAAGGAAATGTAGATTGAAACTACGAATGCACATTAAAAGTAAAGTACAGCCTGAGGAATATAGTAAATAATATTGTAAACACTATGTATGGTGCCAGGTGGGCACTTGAACTATTAGGGGAACAATTTTGTAAAATATGTGATTGTCTAGCCAGTATGCTGTACACCTGAAACTAATACAAAATAATATTGAATGTAAACTGTAACTGCAAAAAAAGTGAAGATTTCTAATGAGACACTTTGCTTTCAAAATAACTTCAAATAAAGACACACTTCCAGATGCCAGAATAAAAACATCCAAAATTAGATCTTTCATAAAAGCAATAAGATCACAGGCAAATACTATTAAAATAAATGAGTAATAAAAATGTTCCCATAAATGAAATCCAGGTTCAGATGACATTACTAGTGAGTTCTAATAAATCTTTAAATAAGAATTGGCCTTTATTTTTTTACAAACCAATCCAAAACTTAGATGATACTTTTACCCAACTCATTCTATGAGATCAATATTATCCTAATACCAGATCCAGACAGATACCACAGGAAATGAAAATGACAGACAAACATCTTGTACAAATATAAATCTAAAAATCCTCAATAAAAGACTAGCAAATTGAGTTGAGCAACATATATAAAGAATAATGTACCATAACCTAATGCATAATAGCCAAATTTATCTCAGAAATTCAAGATTGGTTTAATACACAAAAATCAATCAGTAGTTTGTTATATATAGAACAGAAGTAGAAGAAATATGGTCATGTCAAAAGACACAGAAAAAGAAGCATTTTACAAAATCAAACACCTTTTATGATAAAAAAATTTCAAAATGATAAAGATAGCTATGAAAATCCCCCATTTAATATCTCACTTAATAGTGCTTTTGTCTTAAGGTCAGGGACAAGACAAGGATATTCATTTTTACCGATATTATTCAGCAATGTCCTGGAGGTTCTAGTTTGAGCAATCAGTCAAGAAAGTGAAATAAAGTAGAACAAGATTAAAACAGAAGAACTAAAATCACCTCTATTCATAGATGACATAATCATAATCCTATATGCAGAAAATCCTAAGGAATCCACAAGCAAAAAATGTATAAAAAGTAGTGAGTTTGGCAAGTTTGCAGAATACAAGTCCATAGGAAAAAAGCAATGTATTCCTATACACTGGCAGCGAACAATCTGAAAATGAATTTACAAAAGCAATTCCACTACAATAACTTTATTGTTTTAATTAAATTTATTTTAGTAACATTGTTAAAATCATTATATAAGTTTCAGGCTTATACTTCTATAATACATTATCTGTATATTATATTGTGTGCTCACCACCCAAGTCCATATTCCTTCTGTCACCCTATTCAAACCCCTTTACTCTTTTTATTCTCTTCTCATCACCCTTTCGCAGAGAAATAACATGTATTGGAGAGGAATGCAAATTGGTGCAGCTTCTATGGAAAACAGTATGGAGTTTCCTAAAAAGATTAAGACTAGAGCTACCATATGACCCAGCAATCCCTCTTCCTGGTATCAACCTGAAAAATTTGAAAACATGTATTTATAAACATATATGCACTCCTATGTTCACTGCAACATTAGTCACAATAGCCAAAACATGAAATCAACCTAAGTATCCTTTGAGGGATGATTGGCTTAAGAAGTCATGGTACCTATATACAATAGAATACTACTCATTCAAAAGAAGAGATGAAAAGTGACAACAAAATGGATCTTCAGAGTATCATGCTAAACAAAATAAACCAGACCAAAAAGGGGACAAGGAGCGTAGGGTTTCACTCATATGAGGGATATAAAACAGAAAGAGACAAACTCATAGACACAGATAATAACTTAAAAAGATTAGAATAATTAAGAATGAATTTCACAAAAGAAGTGTATTTTACAGAGAAGGTGTCATATGCAGGTAAAAGAATTAAACTGGACCTCTACCTCACACCACATTCAAACATTACTCAAAATGAATCAAATATCTAAATGTATGCGTTACTTTTAAATGAAAACTTAGGAGTAAATTTTCAAGACCCTGGATTTGCAAATATTTTAACTATAGCATCAAAAATATACGCAACAAAAGAAAACATTTATAAATTATAATCAGAATGTAAAATGTTTGTGCTTGAAAGCATGCTACCAACAAAGAGAAAAAACAACTCAAAAATAGAATGTCAGAAGTGTGGTGGCATGAAAGGACTCCCCTGGTGAAGTTATAACAAGGTGGGCAGCTTTCATTCAACAAAGAATTTCCTGCTCATCACACCAGCGTGACTGAGAGATCCATGCATTGAGACACCTGAAGGTAGGCCTATCTGAGCAAACAGCAGAGACTCAATAGGAGAGGGGCAAGGACAGTGATGGAAGCCTCTGTGAGTCTGGTGCTCACCATAGCTCATGAGATTGTGATCGCACTGAAGAGTGGGTGTATAAACCCCACTGGGGAAACTGGAAAGGTCAGAGACAGCTATCAAGGCTGGGTGTCTGGCACACACTAAAGCTGGGTGCAGGATCAGGGACAGAGCTGTGGTATAAAGGGTCACAGCTTTCCACAGCCCACCAACTGAACAAAAGATCACAATGATGCGAGAACTGCCCACCTCACCACCCTGTGGCCCACCTGGCAGTAAAATTCTCACTGGGAAGATGACTAAAAGGCTGAAAAATCCTGTCCACTCCCAAGTAGTCAGTATTCATTGTGGCTAAACCCACTGGAGAAACTAGAGATCAGCCATGTACACTCACCTTGCACTGTGCACCATTCCCCCACCCATGGCAGCACAGCCTGGTAGAGGCTGCTGAGTCAGCTCAGACAAAGCAGCTCTGCAGCTGGATCAGCTCAGAGTAGCTCTTCAGGCAGCTTCTGGCTAGGAAGGTAGCACCAGGAATGCACAGGAGAAACACAGCCTACCACTTCCAATCCATGTGAGTGGTGCCCCAAGACCAAGGTGACTGAGTCATATGGGGGACACCCACCTCTTTAGTAAATATGGGGTGTGTTCCATGGCTGAGGTAACACTGTCCCAACAACATCCCAGAAGCCCCAATAGTGCAGGTAAAAGAAAAGAAAAAATTGTACTTCCTCACAACCTACTGGAAAACAAAAGGAAGACCTTTACATATCAACCTGTTAAAAAACCTAAGCATCAAATACCTAATTTAGGTGGGTAGGGTAGGGGAAAGTTATGGGGATGGAATGGGGACAACTGAAATTGAAAAACAATTAAAAAAATAGTTTTTATTTCCACAAATGCCCAGGCAAAGAAAGAACTCATCAAGTACAATGAATAACCAAGGTAACAAGGAAATTAAGAAAGAAAATGAAAATTCTCTAGAAAATTAACTTAAAGAGATGGAAAACTATGATTTAATTGGTGGAGAATTTATGATTACAGTTTTGAAAAAACTTATCAAGACACAAGAAAAGCAATTCAACGAACTCAAAAGTAAAATCAACAAACAAAGGAGTACTTTACTAAAGAGACTTAAACTGTAAAGTACAAACAAATTCTGGAGCTAAAGAACTTAATACATGAGATGAAGAAAGAACTAGTGTGCTTAGAAAACAGAACAGACCAAATGGAGAATATAATTAGTGAAACAGAAGATAGATATCTAGAAATGACTCAGGACAAAGAGGGAGAATTGAGAGTAAAAAAGAAAAGGAAAGAGCTCCATGACAACTCTCTGACTCCATTAGAACAGCAATATAAGTATAACAGTATAAGAGAAGGAGAAGAATGGGGGAAGGCATCAGAGAGTCTATTCAAACAAATAATTGATGAGCACTTCCCAAACCTATGAAAAGAACTGCACCCCCAAATCCAAGAAGTAAACAGAACCCAAAAAATCCATCTTAATCCAAAAAGCCTTCTCCAAGGCACATTCTATTAAAATTGTCAAAAAGTAACAAGAAGGAAAGAATTCTCAAGGCAGCCATGGGAAAAAATGGTAAATTATAAAGGAAATCCCATTAGATTATTATTGAATATTTCAGCAGAAACTGTACAAGCTAAGAGAGAATGGAATCAAATATACACATTATTGAAAAAAATAAATCACCAGCCAGGAATAATATATCCAGAAAAGTTATCCTTTAGATATGAAGCATAATATAGCCTTTTCAAGACACAGAAAAATAAAGGGCATTTACTACCATAAGGCTTACATTACAATTAATTTTGAAAGATGCTCTTTTATTTGAAACAAAAATGCAAAAGAATACAAAATTATGAATAAGGTGATTAACAGATGACAGAAGCAGGAAATTGCAACCCTTGGAGAGAATAATGAATTAAACATTTAAATATAATGTAAAAATTAAAGGAGGTAAAAACATTTTTAGAAAGATGATAGCACCTACAATTTGAAAATGAATGCACAGCCTAAAAAGGAGTAACTTGTGACAACAGACACAAAAGGGGAGGGGGGAAGAACTAAACTTACAAAGGTGAATAATAATAAGATGCAATCTGGAAAAAGGAATACAATATATATGAAATTTTCTTTTGCAGAAACTTAATGGTAACCCCCCCTCCCAAAAATTTAGAACTGAGATATATAATATTAAAAGGCACAAAGAAAAAAAAGCATAGAATACCACCAAACTAAGATAACAGAAATGCTAAGGAAATGAAACAATGGAAAAACAGAGCTACCAGAAAACAAAAGATAAAATGGCTACTGGAAGTCCTCATATGTCAATAATCACCCTAAATATAAGTGAACAGAATTCACCAATTAAAAGGCACAGAATAATGGGGAAGATCAAAATGAAAAATCCAACCATATGCTCCCTTTGGGAGACACATCTCAACTGCAAAGACAAATATAGACTCAAAGTGGAGGGATGGAAAATGGCATCCAGAGAACACTGGGTACAGTTATATAGGTCAGACAAAATAGATTTGAAGATAAAAACAATAACAGACAAATATACCTATTTTATAATGGTAAAGGGGGTAATATAGCAAGAACAAACACACTTATTAATACATATGCACCCAGCTTGGAAACATCAAAACATATGATAGAAATACTAACAGAACTAGAGGGAAAAACTGATAAAACACAACTGTAGTAGGAAACCTAAAAGTAGCCCATTGACAGCAATGGATAGATGTCTAAACCAAAAATCAATAAAGAAATATCAACCTTCAACGGTATATTTGACCCGGTGGTCATAATAAATTTTTACAGATCTTTTCAGCCCAAAACAAAAAATACACATATTTCTCCAGTACCTAAGAAACATTCTCAAGGAGAGACCATAGATTGGGGCACAAAAATAGCTGCAACAAATTTAAGAACATTGAAGTCATAACAAGTATATTCTCTAACAACAATGCTTTAAGATTAGATATCAAGTGCAAAACTAAAATGGAAAAAAAACAAATATGTGGAGATGAAACACCATGCTACTAGACAACAGCTGAGTCAAAGCAGAAATAAAAGGTGAGATCAAATACATAGAGGCCAATGAGAATGACAATACAACATATCAAAATTTTGGGGATACAGCAAAAGTGGTAATAAGTGGGAAGTTTATATCATTACAGACCCACATCAAAATACAAGAAAAATATCAAATAAACAACCTAACATTTCACCTTAAAGAACTAGAAAAAGCAAAATGTTGGTAGGAGGTAAGAAATAATAAAATCTCGAGCAAAATTAAACAAAATGGAGAACAAAAAGACAATAGAATAAATTAGTGTAAGAAAGAGAAGGATCTTCCTTTAAAAATACTGGCAAAGCTCTGGCTAAACTACTAAGGGAAAAATGAAAAGATTCAAATAAACAAAATCATAAGTGAAAGAAGTTACAATGGGTACTACAGAAATATAAGGGGCAATTCAAGAATACTATCAAAATCTATATGCTACCAAATTCAATAGCATAGAAGGAATGGAGAAGTTCTTAGAAATACTTAACCTCCCTTAACTGAATCATGAAGAACTGGAAAATCTAAATAGGCTAATCAATATTAAACAAATTGAAACAGTCATCAAAAACTTCCCCAAAATTAAAAGTCTAGGACCATTTGGCTTCAGTAATGAATTCTACCAAAACTTCAAGGAGGAATTTATGCCTATATTTCTTAGACTCTTTCAAAAAATTAAAGTCGCATGGCTTTTTTAACTTATTTTATGAAGCTATTCTAACCATGGCAAACACAACACAAAAAAATTATAGACCTTTATCTCTGATAAATATAGATGCCAAAATCCTAAACAAAATACTAGCAAATCAAATCTAACAATACATTAAAAAGGTAATAATACAGGACAATGAAGTGGGGTTGTTCTTAGAGGCAAAAGGTTGTTTCAACATATGTAAATCAATCAATGTGAGATACCACATTAACAAAATAAAGAACAAAAATCATATGATCTTATCAATAGATGCCAAAAAAGCATTTGACAAGATACAACATTCGTTTATAATTAAAAACACAATAAAATTGGGTTATACAATTTTATAGAAAATAAATACAATAAAATTTGATGTGTTTTTTTTTTAAAGATGCTCCACATCACGTGTCATCAGGGAAATGGAAGTTAATACACTAAGGCGATGCCACATCACTGCTATTACAACAGCTAAATCCACAACATTGACAAACCCAAATGCTGATGAGGACGTGGAGCAACATACAATCAGTCATTGCTGCTGGGGATGCAAATGGTGCAGCCATTTTGTAACGTAGTTTGGCAGTATCTTACAAAACTAAACATACTCTTAATACACAATCCAGCAATCATACTCTGGCATTTATCCACAAGAGGTGAAAACTATGTCCACTAAAAACCTGCACACAGATATTTATAGTAGCTTTGTTTATAACTGCTAAAGCTTGAACACAACCAAGATGTGTTCATTGGGATAATGGAGAAATAAAACTGTGGTGCACTGAGACAATGGAATATTATTCAGTATTAGAAAGAAATGCAATTAAGCAGTGGAAATGCATGGAGGAATTTTAAATGCATATTTCTAAGTTAGAGAAGCCAATTTGAAGAGGCTGCATAATGTGTGATTCCAACTATATGATATTTTGAAAAAGGCCAAACTATGGAGACAGTAAAAAAGATCTATCGTTGCCAAGAGATGTGAGGGTGATTGGGGTATAAATAGTTGAAGCACAGAGGATTTTCAGACAGTGAAAATACTCTGGATAATTATAATGATGGATGCATGTCATAATGCATTTTTCCAAACTCACAGAATATGTAACACCATGAGTGAACTCTTACATAAACTAAAGACTTTGGGCAATTATGATGTGTCAGTGTAGGATCATCAAATGTACCACTCTGGTGAGTAATGTTGATAACTGGGGAGGCTATGCATTTGTGGAGGCAGAAGAAATAGGAAAATATCTTTGTACTTCTCCCTCAATTTTACTGTTAACTTAAAACTGCTGTTTAAAAATGTCAATAAGAAAAGAAAAAAGGTATACAGCACAAGGGAATGTATAGAGAAACTGAGTCTCATTTACCCAAGTGCATACACAATCTATTTGACCTTTAGACTCTTGTATGGACAACCACACTGGTAAAAAGCTTAAAATAAAGACTACTGTAGTTCCCCCCCTGGGGCAGAGGGCATTTTCTCTGTCCCAGGAAATTCTTGCATTTAGTGAAAATGTAAATTACAAACTCTACTTTTGGCATTAGCTTATGTTAAAAGATTGAAGCTGCATTTGATGATTTCTAGAAACACAGCTTTTTTAAACAATAAAATACAAAACTGACTTTGAGTTAAAATTTTTATTTCTTCTCTCCTGTGTGCATACTTTTCAATCGACTCAAAGGAAGTTCAAAAGATTTTATAGTAAACTAATGCTACTTCAAATACAATCTCAATGAACATTACTTGGAGTAGGATGACGATGAGAGTTTTAAAATGCTCCAAAAAGAGAGATAGGTAGGTAAGAATGTAAGTCCTCATAGGCTTCTTGATGAGGCACTTCCTGGGATACATGCAACCAAGCAAACTTCAATTGGCGCAAGTCATCTCAACACTAAAGTTTGACTAACTACATGGTCAATCCCTAAGTGACCCTGTCCAGATTGTTCTTTGATTCCCTGGGCCCCTGGGGCCTCTGGGGTTCATCCTTCCATCAGCTGTCCAGTAAGCACACTTATCAATTTTTGGTACTAATTTTTAATTAGAAAACATTGCCAAGGCCAACTGTGATCTTTGCATGGAGATTCCTGCCCTCAGCGCTCACTGAATACCTTCGCTTGGGTCTGAATTCTCACAGGACGCTGAATCATAGAACTGCTCTTAACCCCCTAGTAGGATTTCTACAGATTTTTTATTATACAACTATTTTTTTTAACACTTTGGAACTGGCCTTTATTGATGTCTCTTTACCACTCTGCTCTGAACATGCAGCCTGTGCAGCCAGAAGCAGCACAGGCTGGCTCCTTGGTCAGGTTGTCTTGAGCTGGTTCACGTACTTAAGAGTATTACCTCCTGCATAGAAGGGGTCGGGTTAGCCTTGTTTGGTCAGATGCTTGAAGGTTGTTTTCACCTGTTTCTGGTGCACAATACTGTAAGTTAGCATCTGTATGTACTATAAGTGATCACCTCCAAAAGTCTACTGGTTACCAAAAAATGATAAATACTTCACAAATTTGTGTGTCATCCAAGTGCCACGTTCATTCTGGATCAGTCCAGTTTTAGTGTTTGCTGCTGAAACCAGCGCTGTTAGACACTGTGACTGCTTACTAAATGGTGGTCTTTGTCCTCCTAGGGCAGGGGCTGCAGTAACGATATCACAGCTTCTGATTTCAACAACTTCCTGTTGTCACGGTGGCTTCTGAGATAACTCACTGTGTTAGATAATAATTCAAGCTGTAAAAAAAGATCTAAAGGATTGCGTTTGTTTAAAAAAAAAAATTCAGAGTAAGAAAGCCCAGGGCTGCAAAGTTTATAGAAGAAAGGAAATGACAAAGATCAGAGCAGACAAACATGATAGAGACCAGAAAAAGTTAGCAAAACTCAATGAAACGAAGAGCTGTTTTTTAAAAAGATAAACAAAATTGATAAACCTCTAGATAGACTTAAGAAAAAAAATTTAATACATAAAATCAGAAAAGCAAGAGATGTTACAGTTGATATCATAGAAACACAAAGGATCATAAGAAACTACCATGAACAAATTATCTGACAACAAATTGGATAACCCAGAAAAAATGGAAACGTTCCTAGAAACATACAAGCTACCAAGATTGAACCTTGAAGAAATAGATAATCTGAACATACCAATAACTAGTAAAAACATTGAATCATAAATCAAAAATCTCCCAACAAACATAATTAAAAATTATTTTTTATTGTTGTTCTACTGCGGTTGTCCCAATATTCCCCCATTGTTCTCCCCTGCCTCCCCCACACTCCCACAGTCAATTCCCACCTGACTGTCCAAGTCTGTGGGTCATTTATGCTTTTCTTTAACCAGGCCCTTCCCCTTCTTTCCTCCCTTACCTCTTTGCCCCCTTCCTGCTGGTCCCTGTCAGTCTGTTCCTTGTTTCCATGCTTCTGGTCCTATTTTGCTCATTTATTTTTTTTGTTCATTAGATTCCACTTATAGGTAAGATCATATGGTGTTTGTCTTTCACTGCCTGGCTTATTTCACTTAGCATTAAAAAATCTCCCAGGAAAGTAAACCCCATGACCAGATATTTTACCTGGTGCATTCTACCCAACATTTATAGAATTAATACCAATCTTTCTCAAATTCTTTAAAAAATTTATGAGCAGGGAATACTCCCAGACACACTTTATCATCACAGCCTGATACTAAAGTCAAACAAGGACACTAGAAGCAAAAAGAGTAATATGTTTTATAGATATTGAAAATATGTTATATGAAAAGGAAATCAATTTTTCTATATTTCTAGAAATGTAAGCATTGTTCCATGGTTCTAAATTTGGTGGCTTCGGAGAGATTCAGATGTTTGCAAAACAAAACTGTCAATAATATTAAGGCAATAATTATATTTTTCTAATGCAAATCATAGTTCTCAATATATATATTTGGAATGAAAAAATAATTTTAGTAATTAATACCTAACAAAGATGTGGAAAAAAAAAACATATAAAGAAGTCAAAGTAGCTCCCCAGGTAGCTCCATTAAATGATCATTCTTTTTAAAAAAGTGACTATTTAAATACAGAAGTAAATACTTCACTCTGATTATTGTTTCACACATAATAATTATGTCTTTAAGAAGTTTATAACCAAGAATATTATGTCCATTAAAAAAACATAAAAATAAAAATTATTCTCACAATTATAATCAGTGAAAAAGAAAGGGATTGTAAGAGTAGAGAGCAAAATTAGACACATCTCAATGACAGTGATAATATACTTAATAGTATAAACTATAAAAATAGTAAATAGTATAAACTATAGAAAAACAACATTGAGTAAATCGAGGCAATAATAAAGCATTATCAAACTGAATTAAGATATTATTTTCAAATAATATTCATATTACATATGATAATCTGAATAGATTCCAAAAAGGCCAAAACAGAATTGCTTATATTATAAAGATAAAAGGGTAGTTACAGGATGAAGAGTTTTCATATGCTATTTTCAGTAAAATTGAAATACCCAAGAACAAAAAATGTTTGTAAGAAATAAATAATACAACACAAGTTTGATTTTTCCTACAGATATTATATATATATAGTGTATATATATACACATACATATATACATATATATGTATGTGTATATATAAAGCACAGAAAAAATAACCATGAAGATGATGGTGAAAGGTATAATGAAAAAAAGGAGTTTTCCTACAGAGTTAGAGTTACATAATTTCAGTTTTACCTCAGGTGTCAAGTAATAAATTATGTGTCAGAGAATATTTTCAGAGAAGCAAGCCTTCAAAAAAGAGGTAACTTCAAAGATATGATGAACTGCAAAAAGTTCACAGAGAAAAACAACATGAGTCTGACCAACAGAGAATATTCTAAAAACAGAAGATTTTGTTCCCACTTAAAGCAAATATTATCAGAAGGATTTATACTTTGATTTCCAGAATTAAAATAATGAGTCAGCAATTATTTACCTACCTTTGAGCAGAGGTCATTGCAAAAAATAGAAGCAAAAATACCTTTAGCTTTCTGAGGGGCATATTTAACATATTTGGTTTATATCTGAAGAAAAGATGTTGGAAATCTAAGTGTGTAGGTAAATATATATATATATAAAATACATATTAATAGTTATCATATCATATATATATGAGGTCTGTCTGGAAAAAGTCCAGCCATTGTTAATATAATAAGAACAGTTATTATCTCATTATATTAACAATGGGATAATAAGCAACATCGATATAACCTGGCAGCCAATGAGAATGGACTAGAATGCTCATGTGTGAACAATAGCAACTTCATTGTATTACTCAGTGGGGGTGGTAGATGCCATTGAGTGGACATGTGTACTGTGTGGCTGTCTCATTCAAAATGACAGCAAGTTGAGCAACTAATCTGCATCAAATTTTGCATTAAGCTTGACCATTCCTCCTTAGAAACTATTCAGATGATTTAGAAGGCTTTCAGGGATGATGTAATGAGTGCAGCACAAATAAATGTGTAGCACAAATGCTTCAAAAATGATGGAGAAACTGTTGAGACTGATCCATGTCCTGAAAGGCCTACAGAAAGCAGGGCACTTAAGAATGCTGAACATGTACAGGCTGCAATCAGCAAAGATCAGTGACTGAGTGTGAAAACTATAAGCTGATCTAGGGATTTCAAAAACTACAGTGCCTGAGATTTTGATGTAGGATCTTGGCATGAAATGTGTCATGGCAAAATTCGTTCTGTGGACTCTACTACCAGAGCAGAAGGAACATCGTGCTGCAGCTGCTAATGATGCTCAGTGAACTGTGTGAGGTCCCAAGGTGCCTACTTGGAAGGGAACTGGGGTGTCATTGTCCTATATACAATGTATCTTGTATCTTCTTCAATAAATGTCTTTATTTTTCATTGTATATGGCTGAATACTTTCTGGACAGACCTCGTATATCATAAAACAAACCAACAGTGAATAAAAATAGTACTTTAACCTTAAAGCAAGCACAGGAGTATTTGATTTCATCTCAAAGGTACATGTTATATTAAAAAATAAGAACAGTAATGCTTAATTTATTTTAGTATAAGATTATGTGAAATCAGAGGATTCTATTTTCCTCCTTTATCATAGGCATTTAATCTAAAAAAATGTATTCTAGATGGCTAGATTGTTAAACCCATATGAGAGTAACAGGAAATGCAGATGGTACAGTTTCTTATTTCAAAACTCATTCTTCAAGTTTCATATTTTCTTTTAGAGTATATAAGTTGCACCTAATCTATATGCTCAAATGAGTGTCATAAATGGTGGTATTGTTGGAATTAATCAAATCAAAGAAATTTGTATTTAGCAGTTAACAATTTTAATTTTTAGTTTTCCACACCTTTACCAATTTTTTGAATGTCTAAATAATATTTTCGTTCCAGCACACGTATTTAGAAAGCTGACTTCAGGAAACAAATGCCAAATATATTTAATTGGACTATCACCTACTTTATTTTTAAAAATTTTTATTGTATTTTTTCCATTATCATTTACCCCCCTACACCCCTCTCCACCCCTTGCAATCACCACACTGTTGTCCATGTCCATCAGTCCTTTCTCCTTTTTGTTCAAACCCTCTACCCCTAACCACTCCCCAGAGCTGTCAGTCTGCTGTCTATGAGTCTGTCTCTGTTTTGCTTGTTAGTTTAGTTTGTTCATTAGACTGAACATCTGAATGAAATCACATGGTATTTGTCTTTCTCTGACTGGCTTATGGAACTTCCTGGTAACCCAGCAATTCCACTTCTGGGAATTTATCTGAAGAAACCCGAAAAACTACTTTGAAAGAGCATGTGTACCACATGTTCATTGCAGTGTTATTTAAAATTGGGGTGGAGGGATTGAGCAAAAAGGATAAAAAGAGAAAAACTCAATAGACACTGACAACAATGTGGTGATTGCAAGAGGGGAGGGGTGGAGACGGACGAGGGTATAGGGAGATGAAAGGTATTGAATGGAGACTTGACTTTGGATGATGAATAAGAACACAGTGTACAGATGAGGTGTTATGGAATTGTGCACCTGAAACCTGTGTAATTTTGTTAACAAGTGTCACCTCAATAAATTCAATAAAAGGGAAAAATACCTAATGTTAATATAAAAGTCAAAGACATTATAATTAAAGAAGGGAAAAGGAAAAATCATGACAGTGCTGACCAAAATAAAACAGATTAACTAAACTGACAGGAAGTTAAACTAGATTTCAAAACAAAGAATATTAACAGGCAAAAGAGGATCATTTAAAGATATTAATTATCAAGAAGATGTACAAATCCCAAGTGTTTATGCACCTGACACTGGACCTTCAAAACAAATGAAGCATTACTTCATAGAAATGAAAATAAAAATAGACAAATGTACAATTATAATCATGTAATTAAATTCCTTTCTCGATTATTAATAGATGAATTAGAGAGAAAAAATGAAAGGATATAGAAGTTTTGAACAAAATTATCAGCCAAATTAATATAATTTGCATTTCTAGAACACCTTATAATATAGATATGTTTTTGAATACATATTAGGTCAGGCGGCAGTATATATATTCTCTTCAGGTGAATATGAACCTTTATCAAGATAGACTATATATATGATGATCCTGAAGAAAAAACCCTCATTAAGTTTATAATATCTATAGATAATAAAATTATATGTTAATATTACAAATGATATACTGTCAAAATGTTCAAGAACATGGATGAAATGTATAAATTCTGTGAAAGACACAAGGTACCAAAACTCACTGAAGAAGAAAAAAATAACCCATGTGTTCCTAACTTATTAAAGTAATTGAATTTGTAGTTAAAATTCTTTCCACAAAGAAATCTTCAGGTCCAGATAGATTTATGGGGGTGGTGGATTCCTCCAATTTTGTATATACATTTTCTAGGAAATAAAAAAGGTATGGATACTAGCCAACTCATTTCATGAGTCCACCATTGCTCTACAATAAGAACCAGGAAAACTATGCGTGACAACACTAAAGTAAAGGGTAGAAGGTAAAGTTCTGTGCTTATGCTACATAAAAAGATTATAATATCTCTTGAAAAATATATGGTTAAATTCAGGATGTACAATATAAAACTTCCAGCAGTCAATAAATATAACACAGCAAAGATTTATAGATAGGAAGCCAATAAAGATTTAAAACAAAATAATAAACTGTACTCAATCCATAAGAGGAAAATAAAAATAAGAAAAGAGAGAATAAAAGATTGGAAAAACAAAACAATTATTGAAATAGTACACTTAAAGTATATTATTTTATATTTAAATATAAATGCGTTATGCATCTCAGCCAAAAGTAACTTTAAGAAAATAAAATTACAAACTGATAGACTTTGTGAGCGTAGATGCAAAGATTCCTAACAAATTTTACCAAATTTAATTGATATGCAAGTGGATAACATACAACAACTAAATGTGACTTAGTGCAGGCATATAAGGTTGATTTAACATTTTGTAACTGATGAATGTAACTCACAACATTGATAGATTTTTAAAAAGTAAAAATATATAATCATTTCTATCAATTCTGAAAGAGTGGTATACACATTCCAACAGACAATTCTAGTAAGTTTCACTAAACTAAGAATAGCAGACAAATTCCTCAATATGATAGACAGCATCTTCAGAAAAGCTCACTGAATCTTGATTAGTGCATCACAGTTACAAAATAGTCATGGTGATGTAAAGTACAACATAGGGAATATCATCAATAATGTAATAACCATGTATAGTGCCAGGTGGATACCAAAAATATTGGGGTGAGAGTATCACTGTGTAAAGTATATAATTAGCTAACATCTAAGCCGTACACCTGAAATCAATACAAAATAACACTGAATATAAACTGTGATTGAAAAATACTTTTTTTAAAAGAAATCACGGTGAATATGTACTCTCAAAAGTAATATGACTTAACTATCGCAGGATAAATCCATAAAATTAGCTGAGTCACAGTATAAAACCAAATGATATGTGACATTTATTTAAATAATTTCAAATTCCCTGCCTTCTAAAAAAAAGGAAATCATTTATGTTTTTGGATAGACACTACTGTTGTTTTTCATTAAAATTCTCTTATATGTTTTCACAAGAGGTATATGTTAAAGTCAAAGTTATTTTTTACTGAAACCTAAGAGGTATGTTTCTTTGTTTGCTTAAATGTAAAAATTAAAAGATATATCCTAATTTTTCTACTATAGTTATGATCTTACATTGCAAAATATACTATTCCTATCAGCGAGAGTCAGCAGGAAACTATAAGCTTCATATCTGTTTAACTACCTTTGAGTCATTTGCCATAATTCTACACAAGATAATTTTACAAGAAGGATCAAAGGAATTATGAGGAAATAAGCCATGGGCTCTAGGATGTTGTAACAACAATTTCATGGTCATGTTAAATTCAAGACTGACATGTTTATTTAGGGATTATAGTCTTCCACACTGGGAGGATATTCATAACCAAAGCTGATTGGGCTGGTATGCGAATAGATTGTATCTATTTTGTTATTTGGGCTTTTTTCTTGGGGGGGGGGGTTATTTATACTCAATGAAATATGATGTACAAAGTTTGAAATAAAGCAAATGGATAGGGAGAAGATGGCAACCGTGTAGGTAGAAACGGAGCCCACTTGCTCGTGCCCCCAGCATGGATTTTCAGCTGATCTTCTGAAAAGTGACGTGAACAATCAACGGAATCGTAGCCAATACGAACTTCTGAAGCCAAGTAGTAAAAGGCAACTCTCCACTATCTTGTAAGGGATTTTAGAAGTTGAAGGGGAAATACCCTGTGTGAGTGCCTGCAGCAAAAGAAAAGAGGAGGGAAAACATATCTTAGTAGCTCCCATCCCCACCAGGGTGGGGTGCCAGTCCCGCACAGGGAACCCACAACCCTAATCAGGAGAGACTTACTTGGGAGGGTAAATGGAGCCTGGGAGTCTCAGGCTGCACGCACACAGCAAGCAGCATGTCCACAGCTGCGGTGCCAAGCAGGAGAGTCCAAGAGAGGAATTCTAGCTCCTAAAACTGACAGAGGCACTGGCAGGCTGTGGCCAGCCCTGAACAAGAAAGACTTTTTGCCTTTTGGGGAAGTGGAGTGTGTGGAGAGCTTGGCAGTAGCTTAGAGATGCAGGGTAGGTGGCACATAAGGACTTTTGAAACACGGGAAATAAGACATGGCTGAGCAGGGTACATGCACGTGTGTGCAGCTGCCCTGCCAAGAAAGAGACCAGATCCAATGCATGGTTCATGCTCACTGAACCCAGCTGATCAGGAGGAATAGAAGGCTGCACTGCAAAGGGATTGTGGTCCCTACCCAGTGAGGGTGGCAAGCAGGGGGCTGCCCAGGACGGAGTATTTGAGTTTGAGCCTTCTGTGAGAGCAGTGAGCTAGAAACTGGACAAGCTAGATTTGAGTGCCTGAGATTATCTGCAGCCAGGCAGGGCCACTCAAAATCTGGACTAGAAATCTCTAGGAAAGGGAAGGAGTGCCCATCCCGCCACCTGCAGGATTGCAAACTGCAGAACAGTAAACCCAGGCTCAAAACCCCCAACTGGGTGCAGATTTGCAAGGGAAAGAAAGAGAATCTCCAAGGGAACCCTTTATAACTTATCAAACACCATGCTGGCTCCTCCTCGGGCCCTATTCCACTGGAAACAGCAGAGCAGAGAGATTAGAAATTGATGCAGCAAGGGTTATTCAAGGACCCACCCAGCCTCAGCTCTCACTCAGAACTGCCATAGCCAAGCAGGAAAGAGCTGACCCTTGTATACAGACTGGCCCCTCACATGAAACAGACAGCTAATTCATCAGAAACTATACATTATTGGAAATAATCCAGGACAGAAAAAACAAGTGGTCCAGGGGTAGGGGAACATACCCATCATCTTCCCTGAAGGTTAAACAGAGCCTCCTGGAGGCAGATTATCCAATAATCCCATCATCCTGATTGCACTAGAGGTCTCTTGTGGAGGCAGATGGAGGTGGTACATGCAGCGCTGGGGAAGTTAGAAGAAACACCCCTGGGCCTTGTGCTGATAAAAAGCCAGCTGGGCAGAACAGTGAGAACCAGCCAAACCTGAAAGAGACAGCCACAGACTGTGGATCACTTGTAGCCTCGAACAGGCTGCCTAAAGCTAGACTGGGACACCAACTGACATTAGGGATAGATCCTGATGGAGAAGACAGTAGGCCAACAAACACTAGACTCTGCTGAGATGAATTCCACCTCGTTCTTTTTCATTATTTGTGCTATTTTTTTCTCCTGCATAGCTTTTTAACATTCTTTCTTTGTCTTTAATTTTGTTTCTATTATTTCATTTTATTTTTATATATTTTTATTTTTATTGATATTATTTTAGTTTTAATTCCAATCTCATATTTTACTGTTCCCTTCTCTTACTCCACTTTACCTTCATCCTTCTCTTTCTTATTTTTGGTTTAAATTTTATTTTTTCCAATCTCTTCCTTGTTTCTATTCCATATTCTTACTATTTCTTCTCCCTCCATCTTCTCAAAACCATCTATTTTCCATTAGTCATCTCACATTCTTTTTCCCTTTCTCATAATATTCTTATTGTCATTCCACCTTTGTTAATATTTGCTCAGTTGTCATTTATGTTGGAGTTGTTGTTGCATTTCTTCAATTTTATTCCTAGTTGTTCACTACTTTTTATTTTAAAACTTGTATTTTACTGTTTCCCTGCCCTACTTCATTTTGCCTTCCTCATGCCCTTTCTTATTTTCATTTTAAATTGTATTTTCTCTTTTTCTTAGCCTGATTTCTAACCCTTACACTTATTATTTCTTCTCTATTCTCTCAAAATCAGTTTTCCTTCCTTTAGACACCTACACTCTTTTTTCTTTTCTTTCTTTTCTTTGTCTTATATTATTACTCTCTTTCCACTGTTACTAACCTTTACCCCTTTGTCATGATATCACTACAGTGGTTGTTTTTCTTCCATTTGGTTCCAAAATTTTCACTATTTTTTTCTCCAGATCTCATATTGTACTCTTCCTTTCTTTCTTTTTTTTAAATCCAGTTTGCCGTATGCCTTCCCTACTTTATTTACATTGTAAACTTTATTGTCTCTTTTTCTTTGCATTGTTTCTATTCCCTACTTTTATTATTTCTCCTCCCCTACCCTCTCAAAATCATTTTCCTTTCCATTAGTCACCTCATATTCTTTTTTCTTTTCATATAATATTCTCATTCTCTTTCCACCTTTATTAACCTTAGCTCATTTGCTGTTGATATCACGATAGTGGTTTGGGGTATTTGTGCTGGTATGGGTGTTGCTTTTTGGGCTGTTTTGTTTTTCTCTGGAAGCTCTGTTACTACAACATACAAGATGTGGTAGGGTTTGTGAATCTCAGCCCACTGGAGGGGAGAACCCACAAATGAATGAGTCAAAACAACCAAAACCCAATTACAACAGATTCCATATAAACTACATAAAGGGCATCTCTGGAGTATACAGCTGTGGAGTTCAAGGAGATTGTACCACTGAGTCCCACAGGACTTCTACCCCAGAAGACCACCTCAAGAAGACAGGGAGTCCAAGCAGATTAATCAATTAAACAGAAGCAAACAAAAGAGATACCTAAAATTAGGAGACAAAGAAATAATTCCCAATCAAAAGGAAAAGAAGAATGACCCAAAAGAGTGCTAAATGAAACTGAAGTAAGCAATTTATCAGACATAGAGTTCAAAGTAATGGTTATAAGGATGCTCATGGAACTCAGTGAGAGCTACAAGGAACTTAGTGGGAACTGTATCAGCTTGAAGGAGGACATAGAAACTATGAACAAAAACCAGGAGTAAATAGAGACTATAATATCTGAAATGAAGAATGCACTAGAAAGAATTAAGTGCAGAGTAAATGAAACAGAGGATCAAATCAGTGAGTTGGAAGACAAGGTAGAAAAAACCACTCGGTCAAAGCAACTAAATGAAAATAGACTAAAAAAGAATGAAGATAGCTTATGGTAGCTGCAAGACAAAATGAAACATAATAATATTTACATTGTAGAGATTCCAGAAGGAGAACAAAAGGAGCAACAGATAGAAAACCTGCTTGAAAAAATAATGACAGAAAACTTCTCTAACTTGGTGAAATAAAAAGTCACACAAAAGTCACTCACATCTTGATTAGAGGGCCCTAATCAAGATGAACCCAAAGAGGCACACTCCAATACACATCATAATTAAAATGGCAAAATTTAAAGATAAAAATAGAATATTAAAGGCAGCAAGGGAGAAAAAGCTAATAACATAAAAATGCATGCCAATAAGGCTATTAGCTGATTTCTCCACAGAAACACCAGAAGCCAAAAGGGAATGGCACAAAATATTCCAAGTAATGAAAAGCAAAGACCTGTAACCAAAACTACTCTGCACAGAAAGGCTCTCGCTTAAAATGGAAAGTGAAATAAAGAGCTTCCCAGATCTCTCCCCACCAAAAAAAGAGGCTAAAAGAGTACATTTCCACCAAACCAACATTGCAAGAGATACCAAAGGGACTGATTTAAGAAGAAAAAGAGAAATAGTGAGAGAGACAGGAACATAGGCAAAAGGAAAAAAAAATGGCAATGAATAAATATCTATCAATAATAACCTTAAATATAAACGGATTAAATACTCCAAAGACATAGGATAGCTGAATGGATAAGAAAACATGACTAGTATATATGAAACACACCTCCGAACAAAAGACCTATACCTGCTGAAGGTGAAGGGATGGGAAAAAATATTCCAAGCAAATGGATATAAAAAAATAAAAAATAAAACAGCCTGGAGTAGTAATACTTAGACAAAATGGATTTCAAAACAAAAGGCCATAACAAGAGACAAGGAAGTCACTATATAATACTTAAGGAAGTTGTGCAACAAGAGAATATAACCCTTATAAACATACTCTACCCACTGTAGGAACACCTAAATGCATAAGAAAAACCTTGGAGGACTTTGAGAATGAGATTGACAGCCATACACTCATCATTAACCTTCCACTGTGAACAGCGGATAGATCAACTAAACAAAGAATCAACAAGGATATTATGGCATTGACTGACACCTTAGATCAAATGGCCTTAATTTATATGTATAGAGCATCACCCCAAAGAAGCAAAATATACATTCTTTTCAAATGCACTCAGGGCATTTTCAAAGATAGACCACATGGTAGTACACAAAACAAGCCTCAACAAATTCAAGAAAATTTAAATCATATCAAGCATCTTTTCAGACCACGATGGCTTGAAAGTAGATAACAACCTCAAAGAAAAAACTCATAAACATTCAGATACACAGGGACTGAATAACCTGCTATTAAATAATGAATGGGTTAAAAACGAAATCAAAGAAAAAATAAAAAAGGACCTGTGAAAAATTTAAATGAACACACAGCAACCCAAAATTTATGGGACACAACGAAGGCAGTACTGAGAGGGAAATCAAGTACAATACTGGCCTGCTTAAAGAAGATACAAAAATCTCAAATAAACAACCTAATTGTGCATCTAAAAAACTAGAGGAACAACAAAAAACAAAACCCAGAGAATGTAGAAGGAAGGAAATAATCAAGATTAGAGTTGCATTAAATACCATAGGGACTAAAAAATAATTCAAAGAGTCAATGAATCCAGGAGCTTGTTCTTTGAAAAGATAAACAAAATTGACAAACCTTTAACCACACTCATCAAGAAGAAAAGAGAGAGGATTCAAATAAATAAAATCAGAACCTAAGGATGAGAAGTGACAACTGATACCATAGAAATACAAAGGATTGTAAGAAATTACTATGATCAACAATATGCCAAGAAATTGGAAAACCTGGGCAAAATGGATACATTTCTAGAAACATACAATCTTCCAAATCTGAATGAAGAAGAAGCAGAAAATCTGAATAGACTGACAACTAGCAGAATTGAAGCAGTGATCAAAATACTCCTGGCACACAAAAGCCCGAGACTGCATGGCTTCACAGGCAAATTTTACTGACCATTCAAAGAAGAAATCATTCCTATCATCTCAAAGTATTTCAAAACTTCAAGAAGAAGGAAGACTCCCAAACTCTTTTTACAATGCCAATATTACCCTAATTACAAATCCAGGCAAAGACACAACAAAGAAAGAAAATTTCAGACCAATATCTGTGATGAACATATATGCTAAAATCCTCAACCCAATACTGGCAACAGGAATCCAGCAATACATTAAAGAGATCATCCACTATGATAGTGGGATTCATCCCAGGGATGTAAGG
Source organism: Mormoops blainvillei (assembly GCA_004026545.1). Lineage (NCBI taxonomy): Eukaryota > Metazoa > Chordata > Mammalia > Chiroptera > Mormoopidae > Mormoops > Mormoops blainvillei. Next base: position 56,910 of record PVJD01007306.1, on the reverse strand, counting down.
ATGGTACAATACTCACAAGTTAATAAATGTAATATGTCACATAAACAAAATGAAAGACAAAAATCACACAGTCATATGAATAGATGTGGAAAAGCATTTGATAAAGTCCACCACCTATTTATGATAAAAATACCCAGCAAAGTCAGAAGAGAGGCAACATACTTCAACCTAATAAAGGCCATATATGAGAAACCCACAACCAACATCATCATACTCAAAGTTTAATAAAAACTTTTCCATGAAGATCAGGAGCAAGGCAAGGGTGTCCTCTTTTACCACTTCCATTCAACATAGTAATGGAAGTCCTAGCCATAGTGAGCAGAAAAGAAAAAGGAATAAAAGGCATCCAAATTGGGAACAAAGAAGAAAAACTTTCATTATTTGTAGACAACATGATAGTGTATATAAAAAACCCTAAAGGCTCCACCAAAAACCACTTGACCTAATGAGTGAATTTAGCAATGTAGCAGGATACAAAGACAATATTCAGAAATCAATGGAATTTTTGTGCTATCAGGACTATCAGAAAGAGAGACTACGGAAAAAAATCTCATTTACTATAGCAACAAGAAAAATAAAACACCTAGGAATAAATTTAACCAAGGAGGTAAAAGAACTATACTTAGAAAGCTATAGGACACTGAAGAACAAAACTGAGGAAGATAAAAATAAATGGAAGCATATACCCTGTTAATGGATTGGGAGAATTAATATCATTAAAATGTCCATACGACCCAAAACAATGTATAGATTCAATCCCTATTAAAATACCAATGACATATTTCACAGGTATAGAACAAATATTTCAAAAATTTATATGGAACCAAAAAAGATCCTGAATGGTCTCAGAAATCTTGAGAAAGAAGAATAAAGTTGGAGGAATCACAATACCTGATATAAAGCTATACTACAAGGTCACTGTAATCAAAATAGACATGTACTGGCACAATAACAGACACACAGATCAATGGAACAGAATAGAGAACCCATAATAAAAGCCATGTTTCTATGGCGAATTAATATTTGGCAAAGGAAGCACAAGCTTACAATGGAGTAAAAATAATCTCTTCAATAACTAGTGTTGCGATAATTACATGGGTACAGGTGAAAAAATTAAATGAGACCACCAACTTACACCACACACCAGAATAAACTCAAAATGGACAAAAGACAAATATATGTTGTGATACCATAAAAATCCTAGCAGAAGACATAGTGAAATTTCAGATACCACATGTAGCAATATTTTTGCTGATATATCTCCTAGGGCAAGGACTATAAAGGAAAAACAACAAATGGGACTACATCAGTTAAAAAGATTCTGTATGGCTAAAGAAACCCTCATCAAAATGAAAAGGTAACAAACCATATGGGAGAATATATTTGTCAATAATACAACAAACAAGGGTTCAACCTCCAAAATGTATGAAGAACTCATACAACTCAACACCAAGAAGACAAACAATCCAATTAAAAATGGGCAAAGGACCTGAATGGATACTCCAAGGAGAACATACACAGGACCCATAGACATATGAAAAGATGCACAGCATCACTAGCCATCAGAGAGACAAAAATTTAAAACACAATGAGATATCACCTCACACCTGTCAGAATATCTATCATTAATAAATCAACAAACAACATGTGCTGGTGAGGATGTGAAGAAAAGGGAACCCTAGTGCACTGTTGGTGGGAATGCTGACTGGTGCAGCCACTGTAGAAAATAGCATGGAATTTCCTCGAAGAATTAAACATGGAACTGCCTTTTGATGCAGTGATCCACTGCTGGGATTATACCCTAAGAATCATGAAACACCAATTCAAAAGGACCTATGCATCATGTTCATAGCAGCACTACATACAATAGCCAAGTGCTGGAAACAGCCTAAGCACCTGTCAGTAAGTGAGTGGATCAAAAAGCTGTAGTACATTTACACAATAGAATATTATGTAGCAAAAAGAGAAAGGCACTCCTACTTTTGCTACAGCATGGATGGGACTGGATACTATTATATTAAGTGAAATAAGCCAGTTGGTGAAAGAAAAAGGCTACATGATCTCACTTATAAGAAGATTCTAATAAATAAAATAAACTAATGAGAAAAATAGAACCAGAGGCATAAAAACATGGAATAGACTCATAACGGGCAGAGGGGAAGGTGAAGGGGAATAAGGGTAGAAAGAAGGGGAAGGGACAAGTCAAAGAACATGTATGAATGACCCATGCACATGGACAATGGTGTGGGACTGATTGTGGGAGCAGGCGGTGGGCTGGGCAGGGGAGAGCAAAGGGGGAAAAATTGGGACAACTGTAATAGAATAACAATAAAAAATGGCTGAATGCTATGTGAAAAATATGCTGATATATAAAAATAGCTCAAAGGTGCTTCAAATAAATGGTTTTTAAGGAAATTTGAGTGTGTAAAAATATGTTTATGGTTTATTTGTGATTATCTAAATTTGTATTTGGGGAAAGAAAGTTGTTGCAACTTATTTCAGTCTGCATATGGCCATTTTCTTCTACAGAAATTTTTAGTAAAAGAAGAGCCAAGGTCACTATAATGTTTAGTTTTCTTAGAACTAGTAAATTTTGGCTCAATATGTGCCATGAATTAAAAATAATGTTATGCTGGTCAAGATAACCGAGAAAGAAGAACAGTTTTTATTTATTAAGCTGATTTTTTTCAAGTGGTATAAAATATTTGAGCTAAACATACTTAGATCATCTCTCTTTCTCGGATTCTTGAAAGCAAACAAGCAAAGGAGACAAAGTTTTCCTTTGATCCACATTCTCAGGGAAGAACCATGAACAATAATGAAAAATGTATACAACTTAGAAAGACAGATAACGGAATTTGAGCAAGATGAGCAGCAACTGCAAATGTCTGTGCCTAGTCTAAGAGAAGGATTTGCTGCACAGCCAGTCTGCTCTATTGGGAGACCTGCTTCACCATGTCCCCACAGGTCTCCTTGGGTTGGGGAGATGAAGACATGTGCACACATAGTACAAGAGTTAAACATAAGTACCAAAAACCTTCCATTCCAAGGTTGTACATGCTGAGAATCTTCTATCCACAGAACAGGCTGATGAGAATGTTACCCTGGAGATGATCAAAAGTCCTTATATCTTTTCCAAGTGCCTTGTGTTAAGTGGTGATTAACCTATTTATTAACAGAAGGATTGCAAATATCTACCTATAAATTAATAAAGTTAACACAAATAAATGATTCTAAATACCTAACATTTTCATGCCTTGGTTTTATTTGTTAACGGGGAATAAATTCATGGGATTAAAGTTCATTTCAGGTTGTGCTTAAGAGTACATTTCTGAGATTTAATGGCATTTTTTAAATATTCTCTGAGCTTTGCAGTCTCCTCTTGAAAATGTAACACCTTAAATGCTCCCTAAAGGAGTTTAATAAAAACTATCTTTCTGCTCTTAATGGCAGTTCCATAACAACTCAATATTTAATAAACACTTGTTAAGTTTTCACCAGAAAAAAATGCATTTTCTTTCTAGGAATTCAGAGATAACAATGGTATTTTGGTGCCATTATATGAATGTAGTTTCAGTTTCCTCAATGTTACACATCTACCAATTGAAATGACTTGAATATAGGTATTTCTGATTTCACAAAGCCATGTGCTTATACACTTTTACTTCACAACACAATCCCCAACTAGAGAAGCTTAACATCATGTGAGGTGTGGAAACAATTGTGTAATGACAAAGAACACTTATGCAAAACAAAGAACATTATGCAAAACAAAATAAATGAAATGAAACTAAAATTAAAAAAAAAACACACAATCAGACAAAAATACACAAATTTATAAGTTCCCTGGCTTACTGGGAAGATTTAAGGTTATACTGTAATAGAAATTTCTTAGAAGCTCTTTATATATTTTAGATATTTTGGTTATGTTTTCCTGCCAAAGAATTAGCTCCTTCTAAATCAGATAATTTCCGGATTTACAATTAATAAAATCAGGCAAGGATCAGGGAAAACCCTGCTGATTAAACACTAGCAGTCAGAACTTCATAATAGCTGTGAAGAATGGATAAGGAGGGCAGACCATTCCACACCAGGGTGCTATTGTGACAAAATACAATGATGTCCCTTAAAGAACTATGGAATTTGACCACATTTTACCAATTTAGAGATTTTAACATTCTTTAACACATATAGTGCTATACAAATTCTGCTAATACATAAAGATTTACATTAACATATTTTAAAGAATTCTAAAGCTATATTTTGAAAAAAGTTTGATTTTGAAACAATGGTGGACAAAGAAAATATAGACTAAGATCTTCGGAAAAAGACTTACAAATGAGACAATACTTGATGTTTGACAAATGTGACACTGCAGAATACTAAGGAATTTCATTATTTGCAATAAAAAATGCCAGGTCCAATAGTCCAAATGGACAAAATGTAACATTATCTGACCTCACCCATTACTAAAATTCAACTTCAGGGGACTACCAATACAAATAAGAAAATAAAACATAGAAAATTGTACTGATTTTGAGTTAAAGAAGATTTTTTAAAGCACTATAAAAAGAAAAATAAAACAATCAAGGAAGCAGTAATCATTAAGAAAAAGGTTGTGAATTTGTGCTATGTTAAAGACTTTTGTTAATTAAAACGGACAAAAATATCTTTAAAAATATAAAAAGGCAAGTCAGAATGGTGATATAGTAACAAAATATATAAAGTTCTTGTATCCAGACCATATCGATAACAAAAACCCTGCTAAGCTTCAGCAATGTGACCTTCCCAGGCTCTCACACAACTCATATCACACTTATTTGAAAACAAATTCCCAAGCATCTGTGATATGAAATATGAACATATCCAATCACAAATAATTTACTGTCTACCTTGTGAGCATAAACATTCATTTAGATTTTTGCCCCATCTGGGATATATAATATAATAATATTAATATTACATTAATATTATTTATTATATTATATTAATAATATAATAAATCAACAAACAAGTGCTGGTGAGGATGTGGAAAAAAGGGAACCCTAGTGCACTATTGGTGGGTTTGCAGACTGGCACAACTACTGTGGACAACAGTATGGAATCTCAAAAAACTAAAAATGGAACTGCATTTTGACCCAGTGATTTACTGCCAGGATTATACCAATTCAAAAGAACCTATGTACCCCAATGTTCATAACAGTATTATTTACAATAACCAAGTACTGGAAACAGCCTGAGTGCCCATCAGTAAATGAGTGGATCAAAAAACTGGTACATTTTCACAATGGAATACTTTGCAACAGAAAAAAAGAAGGAACTCCTACCCTTCATGACAGCATGGATGGAACTGGGGAGCATTATGCTAAGTGGAATAAACCAGTAGTGGAAAGACAAATGCCATATGCTCTCACCTCTAAGTGGAACCTAATCAACAAAACAATAAAATGGTCAAAAAGAACCACAGACAGGGAAATAAAGAACTAACTGACAGTGACCAGAGGGGAGGGGCGGTGGGGATAATGGGGGAAAGAAGGGGAAGGCTCAAGCCGAGGAACATGTACAAAGGACCCATTGACAAGGACAATGCTGTGTGGATTGTCTTTGGGAGCGGGGGTTGGACAGGTTGGGGAGAGCAACTGGGAGAAAAATGTAGACAACTGTAACTGAACAACAATAGAAAAAAGAAGCAATGAATAAATGCATAAATATGTGGAAAAACAACAAAAAGAAAACTAAAATAAATAGTTTGGGGTAGTGTTTTTCTGCTACTGAGTTTTAATGGGCTTTTTTTTTTTCTTACTGGCAAACCACTATAGTATATTATATTGTACTTTGATCTATAAAACTTTGCTTTTCTCATGTGTAACAGAAGTTGACAGTCTGAGACCTCATGGGCTATACATATCAGATTATCTGAGATTCAGCAATTTTTCAGTGGTATTTCTTTGGGGAAAAATTACCTATGAACAGTGATATTAAATGTATTTTTTAAAAAAGACATTAAAGTCTTTATGTCTAGTTACTGACAATGAAAAGTCCAGAACCAGACTGCTAAGAGGTTAATTTCTGATTCAGTCATTCACTAGCTGTCTGATATAAGATATGTCTGTCTATGTGTACCTTAGTTTCTTCATCTGTATTATGGGGTTGATATTGTATTTGTATGTTTATCATGAGTGAATAAGATAAAATAGTTATTACCTCTGAAGCATTTAAATGATGTCTGCCACATAGTTAGAGCTGCTGCAATAGCTCTTTTTACATTTGCCCCAGAGTACCACATAAAGCAGGCTCCCTGGCCACCAGCCGCTTCTCTCCAAAGCTGCGAAAACTCCTATGCTGAACACAGGTGCACCTCAAAAGAGGGGGAGAATTGCAAACTCCAGAAGGAACCATTAACCAATGGAGCATATGGGGTGGTAGATATATTCTGCAGGCTTTTTGTTCTCTCATAAAACAGTTCTAATGTACTTTTCTATGCAGTTAACCAGATGGTCTGCAATGAGGATAAGCCCGTCTTTTTCCATAGTGATGACCAGCTTAACAAATTCTTGTTTTACTTTTATCTTTTCTCTGTCTCATTTTCACTACTCCTTTTACTCTGTTTTCTGGGGTTACCTTCCAAGTAAACTAGCTTCTCCCAAAATCTTGATTTCAGTGAGTTTTGCATTTCCTTCCATCACTGCATTCTATGAAAATATGTTCACAGTTAATTACACTGAGATACGATGTTCTTTAAAGCTTTTGATAGGAAGTAGAGCTGACAAACAAAACAAGATAATAAACATAGACTAATTAATTTCTATCACACAATGTAACTCAGAATCTAGGCTTTCATTGTTATTTCAATATTTGATATTGATGAAGCCCAGAGAGGTCATAGGAGTGATCCAAAGTACCTACCCATTTCAGCTGTAAGGGGCCTGTTCATTAAAATCAGCAATCGATATTGACAATGAACTTCAGAAAAAGTAACAAAAGGGAGAATATGTAAACAGTAGTCAGTGTTCCTCTTCCAATTTTATTTTTCTCTTAATACTGTGTTGGCTCTTTTGAGTCCTTTGTTTCTTCAAATAAAGTTTAGATGTAAGCTGTTTTTCCTTCTTGATCCTTTCAGAAATTTTTTCTTTATATTTGATATTCTATAATTTGAAAATAATGTTTAGGTGTAGTTTTTTTTTTCATTTATCTTGCTAGTGGTTCTGAGCTTCCCTATCTGTACTTATCAGCAAAGATTTCCTATTTAATTTATAGTAATATTGTTACCTTGAGCTTTGTATTCTTAAACTACAATCTATTATTTTTCATCTATATTTAATTCATGATCTTTTGTGTGCACTATTGATAGTTTTGTGTTTTTGCCTTATATTTTTAAAGTAAAGTAATTTAAGACATTGCATATAATTTAAACCAAAAATACAGGGAAATCTCAGATGTCACATAGTTCTAATTTGTTTTATGTTTCTTTTTTGAGATTGTATTTCTCTGAGAATATCTTGGTAATTGTTCATGCCATGTTTGATTTCCTTTTTGAGCTTAAAGATAAACAATGATTTACTAGGGGTATGTGTTTCAGGCCTAAGAAAATGAATATACTGAAACGTGTTGACACAAAAGATGAATTCTCCTCTGCCAGCACTTCTGCTCAGTCTCTAATCCTGCTTTATAATTAATTAGCTGTCAGATCTGCTAAACTTCCATGAAGAGACTACACAGATGTCATGGCAAATTGTTCCTGAAATTAAGACCTGAACTGGGAATGTTCTTCATCTTGACCTTACAATTCTCTTTATTGATTTTGCTATCATTTTCACCTCTTCAGAACAGAAAGAAATGGAAATGGTGCTTCATTTGTTTCCAAGAAGGAACTCTGTGTGTGTGTGTGTGTGTGTGTGTGTGTGTGTGTATACCTTTACGTACTCAGCACTGAAGTGTTCAAGTTACAACATGCATGTAGATCTGAAATTATACAGTTAGAGGATACTTAATATTTTGAATGGATATGTAGAATAAAGGCATTGGAAATTTAATTGGAATAAACATTGAAACAATATATCCCAGGCTCCTTTTCTTTCTAAATTAACATATTTTGTTTTATTTTATATTTGTTAAAAATTTATGGATTTTATTTGTAAAAAAATCAACTTAAATATTAACACTTCTTATGCAGGTTTCATTGCACATTTTCTAGTCATTTGAGTAATAAAGTGTTCTAGTTGCACTGCAACACAAATAGATGAATAAGTATTTACCAACTTTTTGATAATTTAATATTAAATGGAAAATATGTAATATATTTGATCATATACTCATGTCTATAAATGTGCACCATATTTCTGGTACCTGCAATTAGAAACTCTTATTCTAATTTTCCCAATGAACCCTAAATAATTATAGTATTCTGATGGCATTAAAAGTTATATGTAAATATTTTTAATTGCATATAATTCCATTGTATTATAGTACACAGATGTGATATTATTAAGATAATAACGGCACGATATTTTAGTGTTCAGTACTTATAAGGGCATTCCAATGTAAATCAGTGTTAGTGGCTTTTTACATAAATATTTGTACACACACAAAAATTTATTTAAAATGGTTTCCCAAAATGAATTTGCTAAATCTTGGTTAATATAGAACCCTTCGTTCCCAGAAGTGCATAAAGGCCCCTGCAGAAGGGTACACTGCTGAGCCATGGCTCCTCCACCATCTTGTTTCTGAGTTGGGCCTGCCGGTTACGGAAGCGCGCCTCTCATCCCGGACAAGGCATCCAGGTCAGTGGGTGTCGTGAGTGTCCGTTGAAGTTCCTGGTAGTGGATGTGGATAGTAGAGCCTTCCCTGCTTGACCAGGGGTACCCGCTCGGGGAAGGATTTGCTGCTGTCCACCTGCCAAGAGGCAGCCCACAAGGGCATCATATGCTGCCACAGCAGGCCAAGCAGGTTGCCCAGGGCTGCCACTCCTCCAGGGAACACCGAAGCACGTGGCACACCAGGGTCAGCCACTGGTCGGCGTGTGAGACCTGCTGCTACCCTCACTGCATTTCTGAGCTGCATGGAGTACCAGTGGCCTCAATGCCAATGGCCAGGCAGGACTCTATTACATGCAGTTACCGCGGACAGTGCTTGGCTTGATTCCACACTTTTATGAACTGTGTCCCCTGTGTCTTTCAGTGCTCTCCTTCCAAAACAGTATTTCACCTACGTGACAAACTACTCTATGAAAACCTGGTAAGAGTATACTTCTCAAATCCTATGACAGGGATAGTTTTTCTTTATTGTATCAATAATTAGACAATCTGATGGACATCATTTAGCATTGTTGCTAGTCCGCTATCAAAATACAAATCTAGTGATAAATTGATGACATTTTATTAAAAGTTTAACATTGCGTGGCCTTCAGTTTTGAATCTTGATTTTAATTTCATTTCTAATTGATCATAGTAATAATGATACCTATAAATGAGATGTCTTTAGGTTTTAGAGTAAAAAAAAAGATGTAAAGACATGTTCTTGCTAATAATTTAATAATAAATTTAATAATAAGTTCTCCAGTATATATGGGGAATATATATATACCCCCCACACATATATGCCTATGTTTTAAATAAACCAATGACACTAAATTTCAAATTGTTATTCCATTCATTAGTATTGTAATTGTTCTTCAGTAATCGAATGTATGCCTTACATTTAAACAATCTTTTTCCCAATACAGTTTTAATGATACACAACCCTCCAAGAAAAGCAACTTCTTTTTTGTACCTGTTTCTCTTAACCAAATCTTTTATCAGCTATTCATGTGCACATTAAGAAATGTCACCTGGATAGTTGTTTAAATAGTTGTTTAATATCTTATTACATTGGACAGAAGTCTGAAAATCTATTAAATTGATATGAGTATAGAGACACCATTTTCTCATGCTAAAGGGAATCTTAAATATAGTACACTTTTGTTTTATTACTTAAAGGGTTTTATTAATGTATATTTTTATATCTTTTTAAAAATAAGATGTGAAATTGTATCTCTAAAATTCCCCTTCAGCATCATGCTTTGTAAGTAGCATAAACCCACTATGAAATACTCAGATTTCACGGAGTGGCCGAATAAAGGCAGTACACCGGGCAGCATGCTGCACAGAGCCTGCTGATAATAATACAAAGTAAAAAGCAAAGAGGTTTGTTCTGATTAATAATTTACACAATAAACTCTCCAGAAAATTTAATGAAAAAAATATAGTTTTAGTGGAACTGTATAAAATATACTACTTTAATAAAAGTTATATACATAAATTTATTTTTACTTTTATTAAACAGTAAAAGTGAAATAATGTATATAATCAGTTTGGGAATTTTGAGCTCTATACTTAGGTTACATTTAGTAAACAAACCTTTTTTCTTCCCCTAAAAAAGATTTGATTCACAGGAAATCCTTTTATAAGTCAAAAATTTGATTAAGATACATAGATAAAGTAATTTTTTCTGAGAGAGAGATTTAAAAAAATACACTGGTGTGTTCATCAACATGTACTCGTTGCTTTGGTTTCAGTGATATGAACCATTGAAATACCACTCCAATGAATTTATCAATAAAGTTGATTATAGGAGAAAATAAAACAGTAAAGGTGACTCTCATTATGTGATTACATATCCCTAAACATAAAACATTTAAGCTCTGTGACATAATACTTTGTCTTTTCTATTCATGCTGAACATAAAGTATTTATAGATTTTTCACTACCTTTTTAACAATCTTAAAATCCCTTTAAATCAATTGTTAATTTCATATATTTGTTGCTTTTAAGTAATTTAACATTTGTACATTGCTTCTGCTCCCACTGCTTAATTATACTTAATGTAATTAAATTTAAATTAAACTCATATTTTTCATAAAAATAACACTATTATCTATCACAGATACTTTATTAATTCACTATTATGTGACCCAAAATGATGCACTTAAAAGTTCTCAAAGTTAAATAAGTTAAAATTCAAGTTTCAAGATATGACTTCCAAGGTTACCAGTGAAGTGTTATATTAGAAAAAGGAGGGTATATGTAGAGTTGTAATAATTTCTAAAATATATTTGAATTACCTATTAAAGGTAACATTTAATTCTATGTAGTCTTTCTATATGTTTAAGAATAAAAATAATATATGAATGAATCATCAGCATTCAAATATGTCTTATTCAAAAAATAACATGAAACATTTTCAACTAAGCAATAAAATTTTAAAAAGCAAAGGCAGAAATAATATTGTCAAAATACACCTAAAAATCCAGCTACAGTTTATTGAAATTTTAGATTTAAGATAACTTTACTGAGGTGTAATTTACATAAATATCACACATATTTAAGGTATACAACTTGATGTTTTGTTATGTACACATTGTAAATGTTCACATAATCAAGTTAACATATCCATTGCATCCACATTCTTTTCATTTTCTTCTTCTATTTATTTATTTTTTTTGTGGAGAGAAGACTTAAGATTTACCCTCTTAGTGAATTTTAACAATACAACATAGTATTATTACCTATCGACATCATACTGTACATTAGACGTCAAGAATTTATATATCTTACGTAATTAAAACATTGTAGTCTTTGATCAACATCAGCCCATTTTCTCCTCCCCCAGCTCCTAGCAATCACCATCTATTCTCTGATTATATAATTTTTTTACTATTTTAGATACCACATATAAGTGAGATCATACAACATTTTCTTTCTGAGTCTAACTTTTAGTATAATATTCTCCAAGATCATCAATGATGTTGCAAATGACATTATTTTCTTCTTTTTAAAAACTAAATAATATTCCATATTATTATAATAAATTTGTATAATATGATATATAAGATATAATCTGTAACACATTATTTTATGTATATCTTTGCATATAATATACTATATTTTAATATATAATAGAATAATTTTATTATAATATTCTATATATATCATATTTTCTTTATTCATTCATTGATGAGCATTTTAATTGTTTCCATATCTTGGCTCTTGTGAATAATGCTGCAGTGATCATGGGAGTAAAGATATAGGTGTTTAAATTTCTGATTTTAGTTCTTTTGTATATATATCTAGAAGTGGAGTGGCAGGATTATGTGGTTATTTATATTTTTTTATTTTTTGAGGAGCTTTCATAATGACTACATCATTCACCATTCCCAGCAACAGTGTACAGGAGTTCCGACTTCTCCAAATCCTAGCCAACACTTATCTTTTTAAAATATCTTTTAGTAATAGCCATTGTAACAGGTGTAAGGTAATAGGTCATTGTGATTTTGATTTGTTTTTCCCAAATGATTAGTGATCTTGAGCATCTTTTTGTGTACCTGTTAGCCATTTGTATGTCTTCTTTGGAGACAGTCTATTTCAGTACTTTTTTTTTCACTTTTTAATCCAATAATTCAGGTTTTTAAAATTTATTTTGAGTTGGAATTCCTTATAGAGATTACCACTATATCATATATATGATTTATAAATATTTTCTTTCTTCTCATCAGTTGCTTTTCCACTCTATTGACTGTTTCCTTTCCTTTGCTATGCAGAAGCTATTTACTGGCAGTTTGATACATTCCCAGTTGTTTATTATTTATTTTGTTACCTAATTTTTTGGTGTTTACTTAAGAAATCATTGTCAGGGCCAATGACGTGAAGGTTTTTCTCTATGTTTTTTCTGGGAGCTTTCAGATTTTTTTATGGCAAAAATACTACTAAATGCTGGATAGCCTAGAAAATTTGAAGGTTGAAATAGAAAACTTATTAATAACTTCTTATATCTTTTATTAGTTGTTGTTTTTATTTAATTTAGTAGTAATGGTTCAGTAAACTTTATTTTGTGAGTATTTAGTTCATTTATTACTAAGGCTTCATGTCATTATCCATTTCTTAGAACATTAAAGTCAAAGTAGCTTGACTTTCTCCTCTGTGCATAATGATGGTTAAAAGAAATTAACTTTGTGTTGGTAGAGTGGCAAAAGCAATTCTTCTAGATTCTTAAGAATATGTTAGGGCTTTTTCAAGGATACTATGGATATCCTATCCATCACTTTTTATCAGGGTTTTGACTACTCTCTTGTTTGCCCTAATTGGTGTTGCTTCCTAGGCAGCTACCGTGGTTAACACTTGCCGCTCTTTGTTTTTGATAAATGCCCTGAGGGTAGATCTTTTTCATCAGTGGTAACTCAGAGTCAAATCAATAATAATAAGCACTGCGAATGGGGCTCTTCCAAGGAGCTTTTAAGCAGGTCAGAGAGCCACAATACTCTGGATGGGGAGCTTTTGGGGAGCACCTAGTACATACTAAACATCTTTCTGCCCCCGAATGTATACTAAACTTCTGGTGTATAAATTACTATGTACCTGCAGACAAGGATAAAAGGAGATAGGGTATGTTATAATACCCAGCTCACTGTTCTGAGAATCAACAGTGTTTTGTAATTAAATCATTTTGGGATTGTTGCAAGCTTTTGATAAATTTCCTGAGTTCTAAATAGGTTAATTTTGACAAATGTTCCCAGTGTTCTTGCTTTTGCGGAAGGACAGATTTTCAGTTTTTACTCTTTCATTCCAAAAGTGCTTCTCGGTTGACTATTCTGTATTTGGATATATATAAGATGTTAAGAAGAGGTGAAAGTGCATAATTCACTTTAATGTCTTACATCTTAATTTTGTAATTGTCATTTTAGCAGGAAAAATATAACTAGGGGTTAATTTACTCATTTTTTAAAAAATATAAAACAAATTACATACAGATCAGAGATTCTAGATAAATCTTGACAAGTTGCAAATGAGAATATTGTCAGATTAGGATCACAACTTCAGTCATTTTGGGGGTGAAGATAAATTTTTTTTTTAAATTATAATGTTCTTAACTTATATATAGAATAAAAAAGAACCCAAGCATTCACTTATTTATCCATTTCAGCTGAAAATTCCATGACACTTTTATTAGGGTCTAAAACTCCTAAAGGAAAACAATAGACATATAATGAATGCAAAATATTCAAATAACCCCTTGTAAACACATAAATTATTTAAATATCCAAAGCATGCACATTCTATATATATAGTACAATGATAATAAAAACATGATTACAATTACATATTTTTTTCTAAAATAAATGTATAATGATAACATGTTCTGCTTTGTGATATACCTTAATTTTCTTGGTTGTGAATTCAGTATGAACATAAGCATGGAGATTCTGGAATATTACATCATCAATATACATGTACTTGAAGGAATGTTAATAATACAATCCAGATTATTATGGAATAAAAACCTGTGGAAACAATTTATATTTTGGAAGTTAATTTATTTTCTGGTACTAGAACTGTCTATAATTAGCTAATCTTCATAAAGTTGATTTGGTCTGCCACATTAGATATGAGTATGGCTTCATGCCCCTCCTTTCCACAAATGCTTCTCCCCAACCTGTATACTTTCAAGAAACTTTCAAAGCTTTCCAAATCATTGAATCTCATGGACAATTTCCTCAAGGCAGTATAATGCTATCTTGAGAATACACTGCGAATGCCAAAAATGTATACTAGGTGCAATATGTGATATTATGTTTCATCCCTTATTATCATCCCCATTTTATAATTTTTACTGTCAATATCAACATGTTTAAATGGAAAAAGAAAACTTTTTAAATTTATGCACTTATTTTGAGACTGAAATTCATCAGTATTCTAGGTTTCTTCCTTTTCCTGAATAGTAGAAAAGTCTTCAACAAATGAAGATAAATATATAACATAGTATGATTTAAGATTACTATATTTTTCAACCTACTTCGTGCATTTAAAATAATTATTTTAAATGTTGAAATTTTTATGTGCAGCATTATTTGTATTTATTATTGATATAATTTAAATATATATATATATTCAGTTTTAAGCATTTAAGCTATATGCACAGATATATACACCTATATCCACAAATACACAGAGTGGAATTACTATTTAGTACATGTAGATATATCTATAAAGTTTTTTTGCTATTTTTGTATCAAAACAAGATTATAAGTGTTTCCTTTTTATGTGTTTTAAAAATACTAATATATAAGCCAGTCAGAGAAAGACAAATACCACAGGACCTCACTCATTTGTGGAATCTAATGAATAATATAAACTGATGAACAAAATAAAAACAAAGGCCTGGATACATGGAACAGACTGACAGTGACCAGAGGGGAGGTGGGGTGGAAGGGACTGGAAGAGATTAGCCAAATAATATATATGCATATGTGCATATATGTGTAGCCTATGGACACAGACAGCATTGTGGTGAAGACAAGGTGGGGAGCAGCAATGTGGGGAAGGGGGATGTGATTCATCTGTAATAGTAACAGCATCTGGTCCGGTATCATCCATAACAACACTTTGTCTGGTTTTGCTCCTTTTCTGGACCTTAAACTAAAACACAATTGTGGACTAGATGTTATCTCTAGTTTGACAGGAGCTCTTTCTCTGTGGTCAACAAACCTGAGGCTTTGCTTCTAAGATTATCTGATGCTGATCAGAATCTCATTGTCTTCAGGGCTTAATAATTAAGGGAGTGGTTGTGCAAGGGAGGAAGGCAATAACTCAGGGTGCTTGCTGGAATAGGCCGGTTTGAATCAAAAGAAAAGAAAGAAGAAAAGGTCATATTGATGGGGGACTCAAAAGTTGGAAAATTTTAGTTTACGGTAATAGTTAATAAGCCCAGTAGTGAATGCATGTGAAAAGCTGTTGTTTCAGGAACTGCAGGTACGGCCCACCCTGAGTTCAGGAGACCACAAGCGATTGACCTTTGTGCTCCACAAGAGACCATAAGCAATCAAGGTGGTATCCAACCCATTGTGTTCCAGGGAGAGAGAGTCTACTGCCCAGGACACATTGCACAGGACACAGATAAAGAATGACCAGTCAGCGGATGAAAGGATGTCAGGGAAATTACTGGACTTCAGCTTTGATCTGATTAATCTCTTTCCTGAATTCCAAATACCCTACCTACATTTTTATCCTTGAATTCCAAATCCCTTACCTATACTTTTTCTCCCTTATAAAAAAGCCTGGCTTGAAAGGAAAGGTAAGATGGTCTGTTAGGGTACAAAGGTGCTGTCTTCTCTGATCACTGGCCATCTGAATAAAGTGCCCATGAAGATTCAATCCCTGTCTCTGCTCATTGGGTCTGGTAGGTGACAAGCAGCATGAGTGCCAGCTTTTCCGGTTTCAATATTAAAGAAATAAAGTTGTTATGTGGTTACAAAATTTTTATTATGAAATATTATAAAAATCCACTTTATGGTAACAATCTTGAATTTTATAAAATTAACCTCAGCATTATCTTGTTGCTCTTTGTGGATTATTGTCTTAAAACTTTCATGCAATGACTTGTCTATGAATGATTCACAGAACATATTTTATGTGAGTGCTATTTTTGTAAACTTAAAAAAGTCATTTTACTATCCTAAAAAATCACTAAGTTATTAGGCTTTGGTTTACATTTCTTTTCGTAAATATGGACTTTTATTAATCATGCCAATAGATGCTATATATTTTGATATATTTTAATACTATATATTTCCAGTATACCTTACCATTAATGATTCACTCAAATCTTCACATATATTTTTAAATTTTTGTCAGGAATATAATGTGTAAAGTCTGATGAGTATTAACAAAAGTAGCAAATAATACAGCCACCACATAACTATTATATAACTCATTTCCATTAACTCACAGTTCTCTTCCGCCTCTTTTCAGTAAACCCTTCCTCTTGCTACATGGCCCATGGCAAATACTGATTTGGTTTCTGTCATTATACTATGCACTTTAAAGCATTTATAAACCACTTCATTGAGGTATGATTGACATTCAAAAGTTGTACTTATTTAGTGTTTATAACTCAGTGGGTTTGGTGTTAAATATGGGTGAGATCATCATTTCCATAAGGGTCATAAAACATCCTTCACCTCACAAAGTTTCTTCCCACCTCCCACCTCTTTTATGTTATGATTATGACTATTATTATTATTGTTATTAGTGGTCAGAGCACAATGTAAGACCTACTCTCTTAGCAAATTTTAAGTATAAAAATACAGTAAGATTAGCTATAGTCACTATGCTCTATAGTATTGGGTTGACCAAAAAGTTCATTTAATTTTTTTCTATATGATGTCTCTAGTAGTGCGTAGTTGTCTTTAAATTCATTCAAAACAATTCTGTAGATTGTATTGTGACAAATGTCGTATGAGCATGCATTAAAATAAAATCAAAATTGGTGAATTTTTCTGCAGCCATTTTAATGTTGAAGATGGAAGAAAGTATGCCACATTTTCAGTATATTATGCTTTATTATTTCAAGAAAGGTAAAAATGCAACTGAAATACAATAACAAAAAGGTTTGTGCAGTGTATGGAAAAGGAGTTGTGACTGACCGACAATGCCAAAAGTGGTTTGTGAAGTTTCTTGGTACTACTGACATTGTGGTCAAGTAATTATTTACTGTTGAGCTGTCTTATGCATCGAAAGGTGTTTAGCTGCACCCCTGGCCTTTGTCCACTAAAAGTCAGTACTGGGAGATAGCTGACATACTCAAAATATCCAAATCAATAAAATGTTTGGTAAAAATGAAATGTGTCTTTTATGTTATGGAGAAACCAAAACGGACTTTTTGGCCAACCGAGTAGGTCTCCAGAACTTATTTGTCATGCATAACTAACACTTTGTACCTTTTACCTATCACCCTTCTGCTTTCCCCTCCTCTCAAGCCCCGGCAACCACTTTCTGTTCTCTACTTCTTTGAGTTTGTCTTTCAGAGTCCACATATAAGTGAGATCATACATTACCTTTCTTATTATGTCTGGCTTATTTCACCTAGTTCAATAACCTCCAGGTTCATCCATGTTACTACAAATGACAATATTGCCTTCCTTTTTAAAGCTGAAATATATGTTGTATATGTACTGTATATATGTATGTAAATATAATATACATGTGATGTTACACACACATATATATACACATATGTGTGTATGTATGTATATGTATGTATACAACATTTTCCTTATTCATTCATGTGTTGATGGACACTTAGATTATTTCCATATCTTGGTTATTGTGACTGATGCTGTGGTAAACATGGGAGCACAGACATCTCTTCAAGATCCTGATTTCAACTCTTTTGGATATACACCCAAAAGTTAGTGGCTATACCATTTAACATTCCCACCAATAGTATACACGATTTCTGATTTCCTTTATCCTTGTCAACAACTTGTTTCATTTGTCTTTTTAACAGCCCTCCTAATAACTGCAAGGTGATATTTCGAGGTTTTGATTTTCAATACCTGGTGGTTAGTGATGTTCTCACAAATGGAATATTATCAGTTATACTTTTTATCTGGATTATTTTATTAAGTCTTAGCTTGTCAGAGCTCAGCTGTTCAGCCAGCATAGGTTTCGGTGGTGAGAGGCCCTATTGAAAGAAAGCACGAGGAGCCGACCTAGGGGCCATACCACAAACTTGAAGCAGCAGCAGCAGCAGTGCTTTCTTACTGGTTCCAGGGGTTTTTATACAAGCTTAGACAATACTGGGATCAGGCCAGAAATTAGGTCACTGGGGACTCTAGCACATGTGCACAATGACGTATAGGCATGTGATGATGACTCATAGTTCCAGGCTGCCTGTCCTGGGCAGACCCTCACACTTCACCAGTTACAGGGCTGCCACACAGGATTTGACCCAAAACACATGACCTTGCACACAGAGGCCACAACGACAGTATAAAGAGCAACAGAGACACACACTATACTACCAGCAAGGATAATGAGCACAGCAAGGGTCCATTGCCAAGAGGACCCCAAAGACGCCCACTCCTGTACAGATATGCAATGGTCCAACTTCAGCTTCATGCATCAACACAAGCCATACTACTCTCAGTTTTGCCCATTGGTTGGCTATCCTGCCCCTGTTTCATATCAAAATGTATCTGTTTGGAGCTGTAAGGCTACATCAGCCCACATTGGCAGTTGCCCATTACAGAAGCCATCTGTATACCAGGCTTCCACCAGTGTAAGAGCCTGTCCTTCTTGTTTGGGGCGTGACATATGCTTCTCTACATGGATTTCTGTCTCTAGAGGGTGTTCAGCTCTGAATTGCAAGGGACCTAACAGAGTGTACAATTCCTCAGATAATGGGCTGCAGAGAACCGAGCCCTCTGTTCCAAATATGCACCCCACTTGGCCAGTGTGTGCTGCACCCCACTTGGTCAGTGTAGGTGTCTGTGCCACCCATTCTGGGGCCACCTCTTCTGGGGGGTCTTTACCCAGGACCATATCCACCCTTCCACAAGGTAAGTCGACTGTACAGTCACAGGATTGGGTTCCATAATAGCCTCAGTTGCCACCAGGGCCGCATAAATGGTAACCAGTTGCGTCTCTATGAGGGAGTAATGACTTTCAGCTCCCTTCCATAGCTGGGACCAAAACCCTATGGGTACCTTCCAGGACCCCTGTTTCTGCCATAAGCCCCAACCCCTTCCAGCTTCTGTGACCTGCACAGTTAGGAGGAAGGGAGGGCAGGATCGATCACATGGAGAGTCTGTGCCTGGGTGACAGCCCATTTTGTGGCTTTAAAACCTTCTTCCCTCTCTGGAGTCTAGTCCCAAGTAGCCCCTGGAACACTAAGCCATGAAGGAGGAGCATAAGGGTTGCCAAATGGGGAATAAACACACACCAAAACCCTAAAAGGCCCAAATATGTTTGTAACTGCTTTACAGTTTCAGGTCGGGGATAGGCCTGGATTTTGTCTGTTACCACTTCCAGCATGACTTTAGTCTTATACGACCAAACAACTCCCAAGAATTTGACAGAATAACCAGGCCCTTGCACCTTGTCCTCGTTGATGGCCCAGCCCCAGTCGGCCAATACCATCTGCAGCTGGTTGCTGCCGCTGCTAGATCTGCAAGAGAATCAGAGGTTAGCATAATATCATCAATGCAATGAAACAGAGAGACTGAAGGTGCGTGTTCCCAGGTCGCCAGATCCTGGGCAATGAGTCCATGACAAAGGGTGGGACTGTGTACATAGGCCTGTGGCAACATGAGAAAAGACCATTGTTGACCTTCCCAAGTAAATGCAAATTGTTCGTGACTTTCTGCCACAATGGTGATGGAGAAAAAGTCATTTGCTAAATCCACTACGTAGTGGAAATGCCTGAGAACATGTGCCAAATGATCCATTATCTCTGTTACATTGGACACAGCAGCATGTAAAGGTGATATGACTTTATTTAGTTCATGATAGTCTATGGTCATCCTCCAGGAGCCATCTGGCTTCTGCACAGGTCATACTGGTGAGTTGAATGAGCTGTGCCTAGGGTGGATAACTCTGACTTCTTCTAGCTTAAGAATAGTTCGCCCTATTTCTTCTTGTCCTCCGGACAAGTGATGTTGCTTCGTGTGAATAGTCCTAGTGGCCTGAGGCAGAACCTAAGGGGCAGGGTGAGGGTGTCCCCTTACTATAGTCTTTATGACTCTTACCTGAAGGCAGAATTCTCCCACTGTCATGTGCACTCTCAAGCCTTGCACAACATTCATACCTAGAATATGTTCTGCAATGGGTGAAATATACACATCATATGTCTTCGGTGGCAAATGTCCTATGCCCAGGGTTATGCAGGTCCACCGGACGTGGATTAGATGCCCTCCATATCCCTCAATGTGGGCTGTAGGGCCCTGAAACTTACCAGGGTTCCCATATAACAGGGTGCTGTCGCTCCCATGTCCACCAGTGCCAAAACACATTGCACATTGCTGGGAGGACAAGTGAATGGTCAATTCTACATGAGGCCTCAGGTCTTCCGGCTGCTCTGCCAGCTAGGCTCCCCAACATGACCCCGAGCCTAAGAAGTCCACCAAGAGAACTTCCCTACTCACAGGTTTCTTGAGTTCCTTCTTGGACAGAGACATAAATTGTTGCTCTGGTCACAGCTGGTTCCAGAGGACCAACAGGACCTCATCTGGTTGCTTGTCTGTTTTCTCCTCTGAGATGCCGGCTGCCTGAGGTTGCACCACATCAGTTGGCGGGTCACCTTCCTGGCCAGCCTCTAGGGCTTATGGGTTTTTCTGGTCAACTGCACCCTACTCAGGTTCTCTTGCTGGCACCAATGGCGTGCACTTGTCATGCACGCTCTTTGCAGCGCACCTCCATGTCACCTAAGTGGGCCACTGCCGAGGTTACCTCATGTATCTGGCGATTCACACACAGGACCAACAGGGTGGACATCGGCACAAATGTTCATGGGGACCCGAAGCTAGAATGAGATTTTTCATGTGAGTGTTAAACATTTCTTCATCAGGACTTGCATACGTCTGGCAGAACATCATTTGTCACGTGTCCATTTCCCTGATAATCTGGACTAAGTCCAAATAAGTTGTCCATTTACTCAGTTTCTGGTAACTCACCAGAATCTGCCCATACAGTAAGAGCGGCCGAAATTAGCCAATTAATCAGGGAATGATTCCCGGAGTTACAAGCTATATGGGCTACGTTTTGCAAGCCTTGGTGCAAGGACAGAATAACCATTATAGAGGCTGACTGGGACATTTCTTCAGTACCTTCTGTCCCATCGTCCC
The DNA here is from genome assembly GCA_004026545.1 of Mormoops blainvillei. Taxonomy (NCBI): domain Eukaryota; kingdom Metazoa; phylum Chordata; class Mammalia; order Chiroptera; family Mormoopidae; genus Mormoops; species Mormoops blainvillei. Next base: position 35,258 of record PVJD01007306.1, on the reverse strand, counting down.
ACAGAAAGTGTAGAAACTAGCTGGGGATAGTTTCACCTGCTCTCTACCATACCCGCTTGGTCAAGTCCCTGAGTCCCGTTGATGTATAGGTGGTCATCACGGTATATGCTGCTTCGCTTGTGGGGCTCCAGCTGCCACTCCCCCAGGCATTGCTGCACAATAGGTTTTACCTGGTCGTGTGCCGGCACAGGACTCCCATCCCGCATGGATGGGATCGAGGCTTCTGATCCCGTTAACAGGTGCTCGGCCACCACCAGGCATTGCTCCAGGGCCTCTTCATGGCATTGCAGCTACTGCACTTGTTGTGCCTGTTCCTGGATGGTTCGGCTGGCGTGGCTCAATACAGCAGGAACAACCAGGCCACATGGCCCACTGCTTCCCGATGCAACACGGGCACTTGACCTCCATTGCTTCCAGGGCCTTCGTGACATCCCCCAGAACAGTGCGTACAGCATCCCAGTCTGGAGAAGGCACCCATGCAGAGAGGTAGGCTGCCATCAGGCACCAAAAGGAGCCTGGGGGCCACCCGGGGATTCTCAGGGACACTACTCACCTCATCCTGCAGACTATGCCAAATGTCAGAACCTGGCTGTTCAGCCAGGGTAGGTTTCAGTGGAGAGAGGACCAATTGAAAGAAAGCACAAGGAACCAACATAGGATCCACACTGCAAGATGTAAAACTGCTTTATTGCTGGTTACAGGGGTTTTTATACAAGCTTAGACAACAGTGGGATCGTGACAGAACTTAGGTCGTTGGGGACTATGGTGCATGTGTACAGTGACTCATACACATGTGATGATGACTCATAGCTCCTGGCTGCCTGCCCTGGACTGACCCTCAAGGGCACCCACAATGCTGTTGTGGTTCACTGATGCTGCTGCTTATATGAGTAAATTCTTTTTATTATTAAATAGTTTATTAATACTATAATTTATTCATTCACCAGTTGATAAACATTTTCAGTTTTTCCACTTTTATTTTCAGCAAATTGTTAGTTTTATTTAATTTTGCTCATACGCATAATAACTTTTCAACGCCCCCTACTCCCACCGTTAAGCCAGAACAATCGTGAGCTTGTTGAAACTAGAAAGAATTTCAGAAAAGTAGCAGGTGTTTATAGAAGTAAATGTCATTCCACATTTTCACAAGAACCTGAAAGTTTTGAAATAACTTATTTTTACTTATCTCTTCCTTTATTAAAAGTTTGACTCTTACTAACCTGAAAAATTCAATGTTGTAAATATTATATATTAACCAAGAATTTAAGCAAGGTAATTTGAAATTATACAAATGAAACCCTATCAACTTTTTAAGCACAGTAAAATAAGAAATAGCTTTACCACTTGCCAAATAATCATTGTGGTGTTGCTTAACTTTTGGAAATACTCTCAGGTTTTATTTGTTGTTTGCTTTCTCATAACTATGTAATTCTTTAGGGTTCTTTAAAAGAAAAGTGGGGAAGAGACTGTCACTAATGCTTCATTTGCATTTTAGAGTCAGTAAAGGGTACATTTCATAAAAATTAGATATAATTAAGACCTCATGGACAAATTTTAATACATTATTATTACAAATAAGACACAAGAATAACTTTTAGGTTACTTAATGTTTCCTAGTTGTTATACTTTAAGTAACATTACTAGAGGCCAACCTGATATTAAATAACTTATTTTTACTTCAAGATTGTATTATTTTTTAAATGACTTTATTTTTTTTAGAGAGTTTTACATTGAAAACAAAATTAAGAGGGAGGAACAAAGATTTTCCATTTGCCTCCTTTTGCTACTCTTTGGAGATTGTGACCAGTGCTTCTAGAATAATCTAGAACAAATCTTTATTTTGAACATATATTTTCATTTCTTTTTGGTAAATATCTAAGAGTGGATTTGCTGGGTCAATGGAGACTTCATGTTTAAACCACAGAATTGCACTCCAAACTGTTTATATCATTTTGCACCTCCATAAACAATGAATGAAGACTGAAGCAATGTAATAAATGTTCTGCAATAATGCTTTGTATTGTTGGTTTTATAGATTTTAGTCATTTACTGGCTCTGCAGTAGTATTTCATTGTGGTTTAATTCTCATTATTCTGATGACTAACAAGGCTGAACATCTTTTCATTTATTTTGTGAAGTATCTAATAAATAGTTTTACCCATGTTTTATTAGGTTGTTCATCTTATATTTTAAAAAATATTCTGCATAAAATTCTTCATTAGGTATTTGTTCTATAAATATTTTATATTATTTTATATCTTGCATTTTTATTTTCCAATGAGTATGTTTTAAAGATATATTTTTTCTATTTTGATGAAGTCCAGCTTATTTAATGTAATATTTTATTTATAACAATGTGATCAGTGTGTACTATTTAAGAACTCTTTGTTAAACTCAAAGTTATAAATGTTTCTATCAGGTTTTATTCTACCAGGTTTAGAAGTTTAAGGTTCATAATTTGGTCTATAATTTATTTTGATTAAATTTTTGTAGGAGATGTTAGGCAAGGATAGATCTTTATTTCTTATGGATGAGTAGTCAATTTCTTAGCATTGCTCACTGATAATCTTTCCTTTTTCTCTTTGTACTCACTTTGCATCTTTCTTTAAAAGTAAATGTTTACAGGTTTATTTCTTGAGTCATCCCCCCCAATAATCTATATGTCTTTTTTTATACCAGTGTATTATTTCCTAATTTACTGGTTACTTTTTAATGAGCTCAGAAATTATGTAGTATGAGTCATCCAAGTTTGTTAATTTTCATTTTTCATTTTTTTAGTATTCTTGGTCCTTTGCATTTCCACATAAATTTGTCAATTACTTTGTCAATAAAAAACATAATTTTGTCTGTATTTTAACTATATTATATAATGTTGATTTTTCTCCTCTATAACTTCAGTTACTTAGGCCAATGGGTCAGCATGACTCTCTGTATTGTACACTCCCCCTGTTTCTATCTAGACATTTTTTCAATGATATTTTGCCCTACAAAACCTTCATTCACATAAGATTTCTTTCTTCTGACAATATCTATTTTTAAAAACTAGATTTTTGTGCTCAATTTTGTATGTCATATGTCATTTGCTGTATGTCAAAACTTCAACTTAGTTGTTTCATAGGATCCTATCTTTAACATGTTCAAAATGAATAGTGTTTTTTTTGTGCTTCAATGTATTACATTTCTGATCTTCCTCATCAGAATTAATGGTGCTTCTACTTATTTATCCAGATGCCCCTGCCAAATAATTGTCTTTCTTGATTCTCTCCCCTGGTTGAGGCTCCTAATTGTCTTGCTTGCTAACTTACTCTAAACTCATTTCTGGTTAGCAGAGGCTAAGAAGCTATTACAGCTAAGTACCTACATGTGATTTGTCAGGCTTACAAATCACTACACTAGTTTAGAATATACACTAGTTTATAATATATATATATTATATATATATAATTTCTTCAGTGGAGATACTGTAATATGTTCATGTGAATGGGAGTTAAAGATCAGGTGAAAAGATCAGCTTACTGATGGTTCCTATCATGCATTGTCATCTAAAGTTTCTATAATTTCCTGATGTTGTCTATGCTCCTTTACATATTCCCCTTTCTCCATAATCAGCTTTTCTCATGTCTAGCTGAAGTTTCAAGTTCTACGAAGGAAAAGGGTAAGATAAGAAGTTATGTGTCTCTATAGAATTTTGTTCACTATTTACCTATGTAAACTTTCAAAAAAATAATGCAGCTAGTAAGCATATTATAGGAGACTGAGGGTTGGAGACAAGGTTTCAGAATATGTCCACAACTTCTTTCACTATAGAAATGAGGAGAAAGAAGAATATTTAAACTGGAAATCCTAATATATTTAGTATGAGTCAAAAGAGAATTTTTTAGTATGCTTATTCAATTGTCTACATTTCACATATCAATAAATATGGATCATATTTAAATATAAATCAAATATAGTTAAGAGATAAGAGAAAATTACAAAGGGGGAAGTTTGCAAGTTGTTAGAAACTAAACCAGAATTATGCTCATATTAGGCTTATGATGATCCAAGCGCCCATAGTTATGGAAGAAAATCAACCCTGCCATAATTGATATTTAACTGAGGCAACCAAGCCAGAAAAAGACTGAAAGACAATCTTCAGCTAACTCTGTGACATCATAAGAAAAACTTACATGCCCATAAATACCTTTTATCTATAATCATCATTTTCCACCTTCAGAGACTACACGATTTACCTATGCATCAATACTTCTGGTTTAAGAAAGGCAATTGTATGTTAATAACTAGGGTTTGAAAGCCTTTCTCCATCATGCATTATGTATGACCTCCTTGGCAATATCTTAGTTTGTTTATTCAAAAAATAATAATATAATTTATTTCCTAATATGATTAGTCTAATGTTTAATAAGTACTTAGAATAGTTCCTGTTACACACCCATTACTTAATAAGTGTAAATTGATATCATTGGTGTTTTTCTACCTTCTTTCTGCTAAAAAATCTATGGAATAGATGTCCTTTTTCTTACTATACAAATGAAGCACCGTATTTGGAAGTTAAAATTATCAAGTGACAGAGTTAGAATTTTAAGACCATGCCTGTTTGATTTCAGATACTTCATTCTTTTTGTAATATTTATAGAGTGTCAGAATGATAATATTCTCAACAAGCTAAAGCAAAGCAAAAATCCTAGGTAATTTAAGGTAAGGAATTCTGTATGGGTAGTGTGTATGTGTGTCTATACGTTGAAATCAGGAGTAGTTTATTCTACTAATTCCTGAAAAATAGTAAAACAAAATATAGACATTTCATAGTTCGATATAACTTCAGTTCGAGATACTCATTTTCTTTTTTTTTATGTCATTTATTTTCTTGTAACAATTTACTTTTACTGCTAATTCTCATATTGAGCAAATACGAAACAAATGAATGGAAGTTTTTATTTACTAAAATTTGGTATTAAGAATCATTAGGTTGTAGCAAGCAAAATATAACCAGCAACACTGAAATAAAAAGCAAACTGACAGTTACCAGAGGGGAAGAGGGAGGAAGATGACAGGGGAAAGAGAGGGGAAGGGTCATCAAGGAACATGCATAAAGGACCCATCGACAAAGCCAAATGGGGAAAGGATGGAGGGTGGGGGATGGGGAGGGGTGGGGCTGGGGAGAGTGGTGGCTGGAAAATGTTGACGTGGGGATGATGTGATGGGTTACAGGGTGGAGGGGAGAAAGGGGAGAAAAAAAGCGAATCATTAGGTTGTGCCTCCATTGCTTAAGTGCATGTCACTCCTTGGAGGGACAGAGCCTGTACTCTCTCCTCTTTCCTCCCAACCTCCACCTCCCCACTGCCAGTAGGACGCGCCTGCTGTTCCCTCTGGCAGCCTTTTTCATTGCTGGTCGGCAGCATGGAAATCTGCCTTCTTCGGTGTATTAATTAACCAATAGTCAGGCATCAGCAGAAAACTTTCTATTCTGCACTGTTGATCTTAATGAGAGCAGAGTACCTGTTCCAAGTGAAAGGTTTGATTTTCTGTGCCAGTACTACAAACCATCAAGCAAAATTCCTGCCTTTCTAAATGTAGTGGACACTACTGGTCTTGCAAAAGGCACTCACTATGGGCAAGGCCTGAGAAATGCCTTACCTTATATTAGTGCCTGTCCTGGAATCTTTTGTCTAACATGTGCTTTTGAAGATGATATTACACATGTTGAAGGAAGTGTTGATCCTATTCAAGATATAGAAATAATACACAAAGAGCTGCAGTTTAAAGATGAGAAAATGGTTGGCCCCATCATGAGAAAATAGAAAAAGTGGCTGTGGGAGGAGATAGGAAAGTAAAACCTGAATACAACATAATGCACAAAGTGAAATTCTGGAAAGGAAACCTATTCATGTGTATCATGACTGGAATGACAAAGATACGAAATGCTGAATAGTCACTTATTCCTGACTTCAAAACCAATGGTCTACTTGGTTAAATTTCCAGAAATAGGTTACATTAGAAAGAAAAACCAATGGTTGATCAAAATTTACGAGTGGGTAGACGAGTATGGTGCTTTGGTTATTCCTTTCTGTGATGCCTTGGAACTCAGGTTGCAAGAACTGAGTGCTGAGAAGAGATGAACATGACACAGAGTGCTCTTCCAAAGATCACTAAGACTAGGCGTGCAGCACTCCAGCTAGAATACTTTTCCACCGCAGACCCGGATAAAGTGCGTGCACAGATCATCGAGAAAGGGATGGAGTCTCATCAGCCTGTAGCAAAGATTCACACAGATACTGATAAAGGATTCGGTATGGCTAAATTAATGAAATACAAAGATTTTAAAGAGGAAGTTCCTGAAAATGTGGCCCAGGCTGCTGAAGAGTATAGACAACAAGGCAGAAATGATATTGTTGAAGATAAGAGATATTATCTTCTTCAAATTTGGTATACCTCTGTGAGCAAAGAAGCAATATATTTTAGTTATTACTCAGCTAAATGTACAGTTTATAAAAACATATGATTTTTTAATTAAATTTCTGAAAACTGAAGGGCAAGCAAAGTCTGGGGAATGGGAATCTTCTACAAAGAGAATTATTTTTATTTGTTTTTAAATAAAAATACTGTGTGCCTCCAATGAAATGCAAGTTCTCAAATGTGAACAGCTTTCTTTTCATGTGATGGACCCTACTCCAAATTGTAGAAGCTTTTAAGGAACCATATCACTCTCATAGCACTTCACTGATCTCCATCATGTGTGCCAAGCCTGACACATTCCATAGTGAGGACAGTGAGTCTTCTTTCTTTTTGAAGAAACAAGTTTCTACAGATAAGACAAGTTTTACAGTACTACAGATGTCTACACTCAGTAAAACATTTGACAACCCCCCCCCCCAAAAAAGAATATTTACTATGAGAAGTAAAATTTAGGTACTGCATAATGGGAAGACCAAAAAAATTAATGTTAAAAAATACTTCATTATCTAAATGTCTCATCTCTACAATACTACTTTTATTCATTTCAAAGAAAAATTTCAATTTCTCTTAATATCAGAATATAAATAAATTACTATGACAAGAAATTGCTACTTCTTTTTATAATCTTTGATATAGTTAATACACCAAGGTGAAGGAAAATACCATTTGGAAACTTCTTTTATGAATACATTATTAATTCATTCTCATGTGAATTTTTGAAGATCTTTATCAAAAATACAGAATGTAAAATATTTTCCTAAAATAAATAATAATTTTTTTAATGTTGACAATGCTACTGAATGTTGTTATTCTGCAGTTTTTATTTCACACAGTTTACAAGATGCCTGCCTTGAGTCATTCAACTATAAAGATACACTAAGCAATTAAATTGTACCAAAAAAGTGTTTTATGATAATTTAGCATGATCTTTAGAAATATATGAATCCATTATCTTCATAAACATAACTGCATTCTTGTAAAAGTTAAACTTTTATGTGGCATTTAATCAAAAATACCAAAATCAAGAGAGTTGTAATAACCTAGCATTTTCTAGAACATTTTTGAATGAGTACTGCATTCTGGGTTAGATGGGAAGTTAAGAATATGAACATTAAAACCGAGAAAGACTTCTGCTCAGAAAAAGAAAGCTTTGGAAACAAAAATCTTATAGAGTTTTGGGCAGCAAAGCATTTGGAAACTGATACATTTATCCCGAAGACATCTGTGACTGTGCAGAATAAGAGGCTAAAAACTGTTAAAAGATAGACTGTCCTATTAATTTTCAAGAGTTTATTTTAGCAAAAAATTAATTGATAGGTACAGCATCACCTGAAGTGGTTAGGAGGACTCCACTGACAGGTGCAGAGGAGAGACTACAAGGAGAAAGTGCAGAGGTAAAGGCAGAAAATGTTTCATTGGCTATAGTTTAAAGCCCAGTTGTTTGTTTGTGATTGGTTATCTCTAGCGCTTTGATTGTGTAATCATGAGACATTTACAAGCTTGGGTTTCAGTTTGCTGATGTAAACACAAAACATTTCAGCCATCTCAGTCTAATGGCCTCCTTGTTTAATTAATTTAACACAGCCTAGCAGAACATCTGTGTTAAACAGAGCAGGAGTTTCAGCAAAATAAGGACTAAGTGTTACTGTTTAGAACCTGTGAGGAGAAGGATTTCCCCCCAAATATGAAATCTTCTCAGTTGAAAATACTAGCAGGACTGAGATGAATCCAAAGCTCCCAGAATCTTTTCAGAGCTTAAACCCAGAATTAAATCTCTGCTTGTTCGTAAAGACCAGCCAATATTCTATTATCTCAGGAATGAGAAATAATATAAAGGAGGAAAACATTGTATAAACACTTTTAATTTACAATCAGCAATTGTCTATCAAAAAGACTACACATGCCAAAGGTAACACCACAAAAGGCATTAACTTCTAAGAAAAAAAAAGTTAAGACGCATAACAGAGACTGAAGAGAATAAAAGAAAAGTAAAATACAGCAGAATGTTAGCATAAGGTGGAAAAAAGTGATCTAAATAAACATAAATTTAGTCCCAATGAGAAAGTGAAGAGAAATGGAGAGAGAGCAAGACCGGCAGAGGTGTCTTCAAATAATCAAAGGCCAGTTAAGGAAATTAGGCCATGGATTTAAGAGACTCCACATGAAATGATCAACTAAATTTCACTGAAAATCACATCAACAAACATTATAATTAGACTGCTGACAAAATAGAAGACAAACAGAAAATCTTACAAATAGCCAGATGGGAGAAGACAAAACAAATAAAAACATTACTTTTGAAAAGGCAACAACAAAGCAAATTGAGTTTCTCAACAAAAATGATGGATGTTACTAAACAATAAAATGACACATTTAAAGTACTGAAAATAAATATCACTCCAGAATTCTGTTCCAAAAGACATTATTCTACACATTAAAATTAAAATGAATATGTTTTCAACAAACTATTTTTGTGTGCGTATGTGTACAAAAAACCTGCTTTAAAACAAATTTTAAAAGACATTTTTATATGGAAGGAAAATAATTCCAGACAGCAACATAAAACTGGTCCTAAAAGAGAACAAAAATGATATGAGAAAATACACTGAAAATAAATGAAGATGAAAGCTTATTGCCTGTCCAAAAACAGGATTGTCTGGTGATGCTATAATATATTAGAAATAAAATTTATAAAAATTCCTGAAAAGGCTGAATAAGTTTCTAGAATACATGTATGCTTGGGAAAGTGGACAAAGTAATAATTTGCATTAAAATTTAATAAATTTGCCCTGGCTGGTGTGGCTAGGTAGATTGAGTGCTGGTCTGTGAACCAAAGAGCCACCAGTTCGATTCCCAGTCAGGGCACATGACTGGGTTGCTGGCCAGGTTCCGCATAGGGGGCGAGTGAGAGGCAACCACACATTGATGTTTCTCTGTCTTTCTCCTACCCTTCACCTCTGACTAAAAATAAAATAAGTAAAATATTTAAAAATAAATAAATAAATACATTTTAATAAGTCAACTATTGTGTTCCAATCTTTAAAGAAACTACTAATACAATCATAGAAATTGTATACCTCAAAAATTACCAAAGGGGAAATGGAATAGTAATTTTTAAAAATATAACCAAAAATGGAGCAAAAAAAAAAAAAGAATATTAAAACAATTAGATGGCTCAAACAGAAATACTTTAGGAAAAATGCTATGATTTTCAGAACATATAAAATGCAAAAACAACTGCTTTCTAGAACAATACGCTATAGATAAGGTCCAGAAAATATAGACAGTAAAATGATTAGTTTTGTAAACAAAGATATCGTAACTATATTAATAGTAGTCAAAGTACACTTTAAGGAAAAACATTGCATTATTAGAAGATGGAGGAATATTTTGTAATTAAAAAAACAACAGGAACATATTACAATTTAAAAGTAGTATGCACATATTAATACAGGTTTTATTACAAAACAGGGCAAAAGTAGATTTATAGTTGTGAGTACATGAAACAGTTTATTCTTGCATTATTTTTCATTTATTATTGTATTATTTCCCATATGGACAACCGTAAACCTACTTTCACCACACTCTGTATGTAAAGCACGGATAAAAATATAGCATGTACACACATGTATACATAAATATTTTCCATATATGTATATTTTCAAAATTGTAATAGGAGATATTCAAACACTACTGTTAACCACTGTTAATATTTAATATAATAAAAAGAAAAAATGTAATGCTATAGTATATTGTAGAACACAAACAGCAAAATCAATCTAAGTTATTAATTAAATTTACACCCCACCAATACAATGCATATTATATTGAAGTGCACATGGAAACTACCACAAAATTGAATAAAGGTATTATAAATCAAATGTTAACACATTTACAATAGTACAAATCAACATTTTTATGTTTGTAATGTCAAAAAGGTAGTAGTCAATAATATGAAGTAAATTAGAAAATTCCCAACTACTTATGAAAGGATATTTAGTTCAATGGTTCAAAGAATAAATCACAATTAAAATTATAAAATATGTTTTCAAATATATGTTAATATAATACAAGATATTAACATTTTAAATGGCAAACATAATGTTTAGAAAATATTTCGTAGTTTTCAATGCACATATTAGGGAAAAAAGAAAAATATATCATGAGTAATAGATTTCTAACATTATGATAATTTATAATATCAACCCAAAGACAAGAAAGAAATAATAAAAGAGCAGAGTAAATGTAATAGAAAACAGGTGACTTGTATTGAAAATCAGCAAAGTTAAAAGTAGGTTCTTCAAAAACATGAATAAACTCTATGACTCCTCTGAAGATCTAACGTAAATGAAAGTTGAAGTTCTAATCTAAGGAATGGGAAAAAATCACTACAGATCCAACAGATAATTTTTTTAAAAAAGGAAATAAGGAATTCCACTTATGTACATAAATAAGCAACTGCAAATTACACATTTTTAGCAACAGAAAAACTGGACAAAGTATAAACCACCTGCTTTCCAATACTGGAAAAAAGTACAGGGCTATGAACATTATAAAAAGAAGAGCAAATGAGGTGTGTTGTACAATTCCTTCTAGGTTTCTCCCTGGAATTACTTTATGAAATATGACACAGGAAAGGGAATCCAAAGATAAGCACAGCAGTATTACTGAATTAATGTGAAGCAAGAATGAAAAGAAAAAAAAAAGGGACAAATTAAACCCAACATACATAGAAGAAACAAAATAAATATCCCCAAATTGATTTATAGATTCAATAAAATTTTAGCTAAAATTCTAGCAGGTTTTTTTTTGGAAAAGACAAGATGGCCCTAAACTTAACACATACATGGTAATCTAAAGACATTTTTGAAAAAAAAAGGTACAAATCTAGAGTATTTATGCTTACATATTCCAAGACTTACTGTAAATTTATAAGTGTGATAAAAGTAAATGGAACAGAAGAGATCATCCAAAAATAAACCCATCCATATATAGCAAATAGTTTTTATTTAAGTTGCTATTACTATTCAATGAAAAATGTTTTTGACAACCTATATTATTGGATAATATGAGACTAATTTTGATCTTTTAAAATGAGTTAGTTTTCTCCTTTTTTCTATAAGAGATTGTATATAATTGGTATTAGCTCTTCCTTGTATCAAATTATAGACCTAAATTTAAAGACTAAAGTATATAACTTCTAAAACTATTTGCAATTAATTTTGGATGAGGATTTCTAAGTAGGACACATAAAGCATGAACCATGAAAAAAATAGGCTGAAATGGTTAATTGGATACCAGGAAAATGAAAAAAGTCCACTTCTCTAAGGTCTCTGTTAAATGTAATTGAAAATTCATTGATGATAAAGCAAAGTTTTGATGAAATATAAATAGAAGGCATATCAGCAAATTTCACATTGAAGGGTGAAAAATTAAAATCTTTCATCTGAGAAAGAATAAGACAAGGAGGTCAAGTATCTGGCTTCTATTCAAAATTATGCTGAAAGTTTTATAAACTAAATATTCACAAACAAACCTTGCTGCTTCCAAGATATGAAGTGGTCCCAAAATTGAGGATAAATAAGATGCTATAGATAACAAAAGAAAAAAATCTAGATAAATGTAGACAGAATCTCTCAGAAAACAAGCTATCATACATTTTCCACACTCAGAAAAAACATACAAAAAGGGTAGCTTCTTGAAGTTTAAAAAGGTATTCTTAACTATACTTTTTCCTAACAGTTCAATAAAGCCACTTTTACATTTAAATAAAAGAAAACATCAAGGTCAGATCACGTACTTTGCTAAAAAAGGTAGGATTTAAGAAGCATTATTAGTATTTTTAGTGACAATACCTTCAAGCCAAAAACCACTAATGAGGAATATACCTATAGCTCAACAAGTTGGGCTTATTGCTTATCACAGAAAGGGAACCCACACACTATGGTGAATTCTGGAGTGTTTCAGTTAAGATATGACAAAAAGGACTTAGAACAGGTTTTCAACTCATATTAGGTAGCTCAGGAGGAAGATTTACTGGAGTTTTTTTCTAGACTGAGTGATCAGGTAACTAGGAAAAATTTGTAGTTGTTTATCTTAATAAATCTTATCTAGAAGAAGGAAGACTACAGTATGGCTAAAGCTCTAATTGGTAAAGAAGTTAGTCACCCACAATAGTCAATATGGGGGATGCTTGCTCATTTTTATGGTTTAGGCTGTGTATGCGATTGTGTGCTTTCAGACATAAAAATGGAAAGATCTCTTCTTTATTATATCTTTTTGCCTTGATCTTTCATAGACACAGGTGGTTTTATCTGGTGTTAAAGCATTGTGAAGTTGTTTATAACAGGACACACTAAATCTTAACTGTGATTGTCAGCATAACTTTCCAAAACACTGAAGGATTGATGATACTATTAAGCCAGTTTATAGACTGTTTTTCCCTTTTTTATGCAGACGGTGAAATTATGTCACAAAGACATATCCACAATATCAATCAAAACTCTTTTAAAATCAGTTAAAAGTCAGTAAGTAAATAATAGAAGATGGGGGGGGAATGCAACAGTACAAGGTGGGGTAAAAGTAGTTTTACAGTTGTGAGTACATAAGAGTTTATTTTGGTATTATTATTTATTAATTTCTGTATTATTTTCCATACGAACAAGTGTAAGCTTACTTTTGCCCCACCCTGTATGTCAGATTTAGACAAACTCGGAGTTCAGGAAATATTTATAAATAAAAAAATCAGAAATTAAGACTAAAATGAAGACAATAAAAAAAGAAGGTAAAACAGATGACCATTCTAAAAGTAGATTAAATGAAGAATGTGTTGACCAATGTTTTGCCCCTGGTATGAACTCCATTTGATCATTATATATTATTTTTAATGTATTACTATATTTGATTTGCTAGTATTTTGTTTAGGATTTTTGTCTCTGTATTCATCAGAGGTATCAGTTTGTAGTTTGTATGTGTGTATGTGTGTGTTATCCTTGCCAGGTTTTGCTACAAGGGTTATGTTGGCCTCATAAAATGTGTTAGAAGGTTTTGCATTGTCTTCAATTTTTGCAAGAGTTTGAGGAGGATAGGTATCAAATCATTTTTGAATGATTGGTCAGATTCATTAATATAGTCATCTGATTTTATAATTTTTTGTGTGACGATTTGATGGTTGTTCCAATTTCCTCATTGTTTATTGGTCTATGTAGATTTTCCAGTTCTTCATGATTCAGTGTAGGAAGCTTATATATTTCTAGGAACTTACAAATTTCTTCTCGGTTATTGAGTATGGTGACATATAGTCTTTCATAGTATTCTAGCGTGATTCTTTGTATATCTATGATATCTTTGGTATCTTCTCTTTCATTTCTAATATTGTTCATATTAGTTTTTTTTTCTTAGTGAATCTATCCAGATGTTTGTCAATTTTACTAATTTTTTAAAGAATCAGTTTTTTTGTATTAATTTTCTGTATAATCTTTTTGGTCCCAATTTCATTCAATGCTGCTCTAATTTTTATGAGTTCCTTTCTTCTACTGGTTTTAGGTTGCTTTGGTTCTTCTTTTCATAGTTATATAAGATGTAACAATAGGATTTACATGGGATTTCCCTTGTTTTTGGAGATAGGCCTATACTGATATACTGGGTTTTGGGCCAGGTCCCCCGTATGGGTGCTTGAGAGGAAATCACACATTGATGTTTCTCTCCCTTCTTTTTCCATCCCTTCTATTCTCTCTAAAAATAAATAAATAGAATCTTTAAAAAATATCTGCAAAAAATAATTTGTTTCTATAACATGTTGGTTTATATTACTGATTTTCCTGCATCCCAGATGTTGTTATGTTGTATCATCATTCTCATTTGTCTTTATACATTTTTGATGTAAACTTTTATTTTTCCTTTGGCCCAGTTATTTTTTAGTGGTATGTTGTTTGATTTCCATATATTCGTGGGTTTCTTTACTTTCTTTTTGTAGTTGATTTCTCATTTCAAAGCATTGTGGTCAAAGAATATGTTCGTTATAATTTTAATCTTCTTATATTTGTTGAGGCAAGTTTTGTGACCCAACATATGATCTATCCTTAAGACTGTTCCATATGTGCTGCAGGAGAATGTATAATCTGATGTTTTGGGATGAAAGTTCTGTAAATGCTAATTAAGTACATTTGATCTAATGTGTCACTTAAGGTTGATATTTCTTTATTGACTTTCTGTTTGGGTGGTCTGTCTAGAGCTGTCAATAGTGTATTTAAGTCCCTAACTATGATTGCATTTTTTCCAATTTCTCACTGTAGTTCTGTTAGTAGTTGCTTTATATATTTTGATGCTTCCTGATTGGGTACGTATATATTGAGAAATGTTAGGTATTCCTGATGTAGTGTCCCTTTGTCATTATTAAATGTTTATCTGTGTCTTTTGGTAACTTTGTTACCTCAAAATCTATTTTGTTAGATATAGGTATGGCTATAACTGTTTTTCTGTGGATGCTCTTTGCTTGAAGTATCATTTTCTACCCTTTCACTTCAAATCTGTCTTTGTCTTTACAGTTCAGATGTGGCTCCCAATGGCAGCATATGGTTATGATTTATTTTTTTATCCCATCTGCTACTTGGGTCTCTTTATTTGCGAATTCAGTCTATTTACATTTAGGGTAATTATTTATGTATGAGGGTTTCCTGTAGACATACTATCTTTTGTTTTCTGGTAGTTCTCTGCTTCCATTTGTTGTTTCCTTTGTGTTTCTGTCTATTGTTTTTGTTTGGTGGTATTCCGTGCCTCTTTTCTCTCCCTCTTTTTAAAGTTTTGTGTTCCAGTTTGTATGTTTGTGTGTGTGTCTAGTTACCTTTAGGCTTATAAAAAAGAAAGTTGCATATGTACAGTAGTTCTTTTTCTTTGGAATGCATGTGATCTCCATCTTTCTTTGCAAATTCAGAACTTTACTGCCTCCCCTTTTATGTTTTTGTTGTCACAAATTATCCATCTTTCTACTGTAAGTTTGTTGGTGATCGTACTCACAGTTCTGTGACCTTGTGTTTTTTGTTTGAGGTAAAATAGCACCCTTGAGTACTTCCTGCAGTAGGGGTCTTGTGGTGATAAATTCCTTTTGCTTTTGTATGTGTGGAGAAGTCTTTATTTCCCCTTCGTATTTAAAGGATAACTTTGCTGGATATATTATTCTTGTCTGGTAATTTCTCTCTTTCAGAAGTTTGAATATTTGGTTCCATTCTCTCCTGGCTTGTTAAGTTTCTGCTGTGAGGACCCATGATAACCTAATGGACTTTTCATTATAGGTCACTTTCTTCTTTTCCCTGGCCATATTTATAATTCTTTTTTGTCATTAGTTTTAGTGCAGTGTGCCTTGGAAAAGGGCTTTTTGGATTGAAGTAATTAGGTGTTCTATTTTCTCTTTGGATTCAAGGGTCTAGCTTTCTCCATGGGGTTGGAAAATTCTTGTCAACAATTTGTTTTAATATGTTCTCCATTCTCTTCTCCCTCTCTTATTCTTCTTGTATGACTATTATTATTATATTGCTCTTTTTAATGGAGTAAGATAGCTTTCGTAGAGTTTTTTTCCATTTTTTACACTCAAGTTTCTCTCTTCGTTCCTCTGTGTCATTTCTAGATTATTTTTGATATCACTATTTTTATTCTTCACCTGGTTAGCTGTGTTTCCTATGTTCATTAGTTTATTCTTGATCTCTTTTATTGAGTTCATCTCCAGAATTTCTGTTTGGTTAATTTATAAAGTTTCAACTTCTTTGGGAAAGTACTCATTTTGTTCAATAATTTGTTTTCTGAGCTCATTAAATTGCCTATCTGTATTTTCTTGCATCTTTTTGAGTTTTTCAGAGCTGAAATCTTGAAATCTCTGTCATTTAAATCACATATTTCAAAGTCTTCAAGTTCGTATTTTGAAAATTTTTTAAATTTTCATTCTGAGCTGCCTCAATACCTAGGTTATTTATGGTATTTGGTGGACTTCTTTTCTGTCTAGGCATCTGTATAAGTGGAACTTCTTTAGCAGATAGCTGTGAAGAAGTTGTGCTATTATTTTTCAATAGGTGGTGATGAATCACAAGATTTTTTTTTAGCTCTCTTGAACTTTTCTGGTTTTTCAGCTCTTTGTGTGTGTTAGAAAATGGGAGGTGGAGGCCTCCCCAATGATCCTCTCATACCATTCCCAGGGGACAAACCCCACAGAGCAATGGGGTAGGTGATGGAGCTCCAAATTCATGAAATTCTAGTGCTGTCACCTGCAGCCAGACGCTGCCATCAGTGTAGCCATGATGTGTGGAGGTGAGGTGGGCTCATGTAACCCAGCAGCCTTCTGAGTTGCTTATCCTCTCAGTAATGTTAACCTCAGATCTCTCCAGAGTCTCTCTGTGCCCTGATCCCCTGACCAGTTTCAGAGTGTACCTTTGCTCAGGGAAAAAGTGATTCTCCAGTACCAGTTCTCAAGTTTGCAGATTAATGTGCAACACAACTCAAAACCAAAGGTAAAGGGAAGCAAGCTCTAAGAGGTTAAGGAGTGGCCAGGCTCCATGGCTTTGTTTCTTTGTCTAGAATGTCAACTGCCAGACAGCCACAGCCACAGCTCTTCGCTATGTCCCTGCCGAGGGCACTGGGTTCAGCCAAAGCTTGTACTGACCGCTCCAGAAGAGTGTTCACCGAATCTCTGTGGCCCTTCTGGGTGAAGGGAGTGCTAGACACAACTGATTTTTCTCCTCTCCCAGCTGAGCCCCACCATGAGCTCACAGCTGCAGGGCTGTGTCTGTGGCTCCTTTGAACTCTTTTCTCTTTTTTGCCTCTCCTGTTTGCTCCCATTTGTCCACCTTTAGATGTTTCAGTGCACAGATCTCTCAGGTCTATGTGTGCATTAAGCAAGGAATCATTTGTTG
Source organism: Mormoops blainvillei (assembly GCA_004026545.1). Lineage (NCBI taxonomy): Eukaryota > Metazoa > Chordata > Mammalia > Chiroptera > Mormoopidae > Mormoops > Mormoops blainvillei. Next base: position 17,904 of record PVJD01007306.1, on the reverse strand, counting down.
AGTTATAACTGTTCAAATTGTTGAAACTTCAAGGGGAGAGATCAAGGGGACCTCTCACACCTCCATTCTGCTGCTATCATTCTGACAATCAGTACTGTTAAGAACATTATTCTGTGCTTCATAAATATATTGGTGGAGAATTTATTTTTAAGGCAAGTTAATTTTTAAGTAAAAATGACAGAAAGAGTTAACACCATGCAAGTTCTTAGGGAGTTATATTACATGAGTTTATTATGAAAAATCTATCCCAAATGGGCAAAACTGTTAAAGTGACAGCAACATAGGAAGAACTTTTATGCATGGGTAGCTTGTTTCCAGTTTCTAATTGTATACATAATTAATGTGAAGTTTTCAGTCAGTTAATTAAAAATAGAATATATTAGACTTAAACACTGGTTATCAGTACAAAGTTTTTAGTGATATTTGAGTTTTTACTTAGGTGCAATAAATTTGTAGTCAGTTTTTAAAAGCTGAAATAAGATATTGCATAAATATTAAACATTCTTGTTCAGGAAATATGAGTCATGGCATTGTGAACAAAACAAATTGAAATATAATCAAGAACTCTTGGCATGATTATGAATGTATCTATATATTCAAAACAATTGACATTTGTTGATATTTATTTTGGCAATCAAAATTGGCATGTGAAAAATAAGAAAATATGGGCTATTGATACATATTCTGAATATCTGGAGGTTGAAAAATAGCGGGGAAAAATATCTTTGTATATCTCAGCATATAATTTAATTGTTTTCTCTGGAACTTTCAAAGATCTTTAAATTTTTTTGTATTCTATATATATGTATATGTAGTTCTTAAATTTGTCTCTTAAAAATTTTGTAACCTTAGTTTGAATATCTGTTTTGTAATGCCCAAATCTCTCATCAATTTTACTTTTATTCTAGCAACATTATATTGATACCATGAATTTGAGCTCCATACCACTCATATAGTTTCCTGTAAATTATTTGTGTATGATGACATTGATTTAATATATGACCAGAACTTTTGGGAACTATTGGTATGGTGTTTATATATTAATTATTGATGAAGTTTCGGTTATTTTTTTCTCAATAATTAAAAAAATGAAAATCCACTCATATTTTGACAAATGACATTTATTTCATTAATTTTTCTTGTTTCTTCAATATTTAATATTTTGGTGTACTATGATAGGCAATCAAATAAGGAATTTGACTGAGACATTTTAGTACCATCTATTTTGTTGATATGCTTAAGAAAAAAATTATTATAAAATTAATTATGTATATCATTGTTCTAACTACTTAAAATTGTATGCCTTAAAATTTCCCTAGTCATCCTTTTGGTCACAGAGCTTAGCACATGATAAGAATTCAATATTTTTAGTAAATGTGTAAATAAGAAATTTAGACATATAATATTTAATCATTTTCAGTTTTAAGATTGTGATGCACAATATTTAGTACTATTAGCAAATAGAACTGAATTTACTAGAGATAAAGGTGTGTTAACAGTACAAAAGTAGTGAAATTACAGATTTTTTTTCTTGGTTTACATAATATAAGCAAATAAATCTAAATAACTTATCACCTATTTCAGTTAACTGTATTAAGATTAAATATAAAATAAATAATTTTATTTTAATAATGTTTTTATGATGATAACAATATGAATTTGGTATAAATAGATGTAAGAACTTTATGTTTTGGAGCTTTTAGTTGTACAATATTACAGTCTTACATTCCAGGGTTTTAGAATGCTTTTTAAAAATCATTATCTGGAACCTTAATGTTTAAAAGTACTTTTTTGTCTCTAAGTGCACTTTTTTATTTTCTGTATTTCATAGCATTTGCTGAGTTAACACCTGAAAAATTTCATCTGAGAATCTAATAATCTAATTAAAATTTCTATTTAAAATACATAAAATACTATAATACAGTTTTGAAACACATTGGTAGAAAAATTAATATCTCTTCAGGGCTTTTGCCCATTTTTAATTGAATTACTTGGGTTTTTATTTTTTGGGGGTTTTTTTGCTATCTAGTTTTATTAGTTCTTTATACATTTTGGATGTTAACCTCTTATCAAACATATGGTTTGTAAATATTTTCTCTCAATATATAGGTTGATAGGTTGCCTTTTTATTTTGATCGTTTCCTGTGTTGTGTATAAGTATTTGAGTTTAAGTCCCACTCGTTATCACTGCTTTTGTTGCCTGAACTTTTGTTATCATATCTCTCCCACAAAAAAAAAAAAATCTTTGACTCGAATAGACACTTTTCCAAAGTAACATGCAAATTACCAAAAGGTATATGTAACAGTGCTCAGTGCCATTAGTCATCAGGGAAATGCAAATCAAAACCAAAGTGAGATATTGACCCACTCTTGTTAGGATGGATATTTTCATAAAAATAAAAGAAAACAGGTATTGATGAGGATGTAAAGGAAAAAAAAAACTATCCTTTGCACTATTGGTGGTAATGAATGTAAAGTGGTACAGCCACTGTGTAGAAGTTTCTCAAAAAACTGGAACTATTTTATGATCCACCAAACGCTCTTTAGGGTATATATCCCTGAGAAACTGAAAATAGTACCCTGATGAGATAGCTTCACTACCATGTGTGTTGCAGCATTACTCAAACAGCAAAGCTATGGAAGCCATTGAAGAATCCATTGACAGATAAAGACAAAAGGAAATTGTGGCATATAAGTGCATTGGAATATTATTCTGCCTTAAAAAGAAGGATATGTGGCTATTTGCAACTACATACTCATTATGCTAAGTGAACTATGCTAATTCCAGAAAAGAATAAAATAAACCCCACATGATTGTATTTATATGGGGAGTATAAAAAAATTGAACACATAGAAGCGGAGAAGAGAAAGCTGGTTATGAAGGGCTTGGGCCTGAGGGAAGCTGAGAGGCATTGGTCAAAGGTACAAAAGGGTAGTTATGTAGGATAAGTAAGTCTAGAGATCTAATGTATAACTAATGGTGACTATAGTTAATAATACTGTTGATAATATAGTTGAATACCAGAAATTTGCTAAGAGATTAGATTTTGGGTGTTCTCACCAAATCACATTATATACCTGAAATATATACAATTTTCATTAAAAAAGAACACATTGGTAGTGTTAAATATTTCTGTTTTGATCGACTTTTGAATCAGAGTAAAACAAAACAAGATGTCATAGGGCACATGCACTCACACACACATTTGAATAGATGTTTGGCTCTATTCTTTTTGAACAATAGTCTACATTATGAGTACACACTTATTTGCATCTCATAACATGTTTTGCCTTAATAGGTTGCCAATGTGTTATTTGACAGATAACGATAAAAAAAGAATTGCTTCTCCAGAATGCCACATTGATTGATTATTCAGTATTTTTAACTTTAAGGAGTGAGTCATAAAAAAAAAAAATCACTCTAATTTTGACTCTAAACAGTGACAGATCTCAAGTGACTTACATGATTCTTTACATATATTGGTCAAATAAATGTCAATTATATTAACAGGGGAAATAAGCAAGTCTTTGTTTTTGAATTGAGTCTGTTTTTTAGACAACACACATTACACACAGTGGGTAGGTCCAGACATTTAATTAATTGATTTTTTTTGATATACCGGATATGTGTCACATTAAAACAAAATTGACTTTACACTGTGCCAATAGTTCTTCATTATCTTAGCAAAACAAAAAATACCAAAGTTTGATGAATATCTCATTTTCCATTCTTAGGCCAGGGAATGGTTTCAATCATGTGTCTGATTCTGATGTATGAGAGAAGCCAAATCAGTTCCTTTCCCTTCTGTTTTCTCAATCTCTGAGGTAATGTCCCCTTGTTGCATGGATTTGCTGACATGCAGCTGCTTCTCTCTGAAACTTTCCAATATTTAAAATTCTGAGGTATGGGCCCATAATAATGCACCAAAATTTCAAATAAAACAGCAACAAAACAAAAACATAAAGTTTAACAATGTGAATTACTATTTAACTTCCCTGTGATTTCTTTTCCTAACATGATATTAAATTTACTGGTTTTTCCCTCATAATTAATTTTTGCTATAATTTCTTCCTTATCTTTTCAAAAAATTTCCCATCTCAATACTCATTTAAAATTCCATCTCTCAAACCTAGTACTGGATAATTACGCAGCTTTTGTTCCAGTCTGCAAAAAGACACAGGTGTCCTGGGTCACATCGCCAATATATTCTGTCAATTCATACAAAGAGGATAAAGAGTTGTTTCGCCTCTAGTGAAGTACAAATAGCACTACAGAGACAATCTTTTAGTATCTCCATCTTTTTACCCACTAATGTTCTTAGAAATGAATATATCACGGCCAGGCCTGCCACTACTTTTTCCATTGGGTGAGTACTGGGGAAGGTGAACTGAATTAGAGTATTTGGACTCACAAGTTTTATTAGAGCCCAATTCTCATTATAATTCTGTACTTTTTCTGTAAGCTATTGTTAGGTAGCAGCTAGGAATGGGAAACCAGAGGAGAAATAAAGGCAGGGCCCTCGCCTTACAATCTAACAAAGAACTTAATGCAGGAGGCTGGAAGCAAAAGGAGGCATATCTCACCAAGTAACCCAGCAGTCCTGAGCTCAGTTTGATAAGATTGTCAGGTGTCCTGAGCATCACAAGCAGGAACAGCACAGGAGAAGGGGGCGTCCTTGACACTCTGTGCTGGGAAAGGGAGCCTCTACAACAATTTCACTAAGAAAAAGAGCCTTTACTAACTGAGAAAGAAAGACTTTGTGGCTGTACATTATTCCCAAGATTTAGAAGAAGGAAGGTGAAGGGGAAACATAAAAGCTGACCAAGGTATAGAACCCCTGAACCCCAATAACTGGCATACTTAGATTTGCTAAGTACCCACTAGTGATTTCAGCTCAAGTGTATAGAACAAACTAACTAACAACTTTATTTCCTTTATACTTAGGACACTGGTTAGCTGAGTGCCCATTTGTAGCATTTTGCTCAAGTGTATTATTTCATGAATAAACTTGTTATCTCATTTCCACTATACGTGTTCGTCTCTTGATTGAATTTTTCTCTTTGGGGAAAAACAAGAACTGAGGTGGGGAAGAGATGCCCCCTGACTCTGGTCTCTCTCTCTCTGTAACACTATCATGGCTTTTTTATTTTTAATATCCTTGAGACTATTTCTCTCTCCTCTTCGTCTCTGTGCAATTTTACTATAACACAAAAGCATGACGTGGTTGGAGAGTAAGCGAGGTGACAGATTTAGTAAGAAAATGTTAAATAGTAGTAGGTCGTGGCAAAAGAATAAAGCAGTAGAGAAAACAAAGAAGATAAATCTGGGTGTAACACTCATGATAATAGTTGTATAAGAGTTAATTCCTTACTTAGGAGGGACCTGTGGGTTGGTAAGATAGGATGCTTCCATCTTGTTTCAAAATCTCATTTGAAGTCTACTTGGATATCATAGCTGGGAAAGGAGAAGAGAGTGGCATACTGGAATTTAAAGTCTTACCGAGACATTGACATGCGTCACCTTTCTTCAAAGCTCATTAGTGAAACCAATCAAATGGTTTTTCCTAACTGTAATGAGTCTGGAAAGTGGAGTCTGCCTTGTACCACAGAACTGGAATAGCTCGATAAAATATAGGAAGCCCACTTAAACTGAATTTGACACCTGCACAAAAAAACCTTTTTACTATACAATAGGATATGCAAGCATGTATACCAGGACTTCACACCAGGAAGAAAAGAAATCCAATTACAAAATAAGTAAAGGACCTGAACAGACACATCTCCAAGAAGGACATACAGAGAGCCCAGAGACACATGAAAAAATGCTCAACATCACTAGCCATCAGAGAGATGAAAATTAAAACCACAATGAGATACCACTTCACACCAGTCATAATGACCATCATAGACAAATCCAGAAACAACATGTGCTGGAGAGGTTGCTGAGAAAAGACAACCCTAGTACATTGTTGGTGGGAATGCAGACTGGTGCAGTCACTGTGGAAAACAATATGGAATTCTTCAAAAAACTAAAGATGGAACTGCCTTTACGATCCAGCGATCCCACTGCTGGGGCTATACCTGAAGAATCCTGAAACACCAATTCAAAAGAACCTATGCACCCCAATGTTCATAGAAGCATTATTTACAATAACCAAGTCCTGGAAACAGTCTAAGTGCCCATCATTAAATGAGTGGATAAAAAAACTGGGGTACGTTTAACACAATGGAATACTACACAACAGAAAGAAAGAAGGAACTCTTACCCTTCATGACATCATGGATGGAACTGGAGAGCATTATGCTAAGTGAAATAAGCCACGTGGTGAAAGACGAATACTGTATGATCTCACCTTTAAGTAGAACCTAATCAACAAAACAAATGAGCAAAATAGAACCAGAGACTTGAAAATAAAGAACAAACTGACAGTGACCAGAAGGGAGGGGGAAAGGAGATAATGGGAGAAAGAAAGTGAAGGGGCAAATGAACAAGAATAGAGGGCATGGACAATGTGGGGAGGGATTGACTCTGGGAGTTGGGGGGAAAGGGTAGAGGTGAGCAATGGGGAGAAGGTGGGACAACTGTAACTGAACAACAATAAAAAAAATTCAAATTTGACAGGTTGCTAAATTTTGCTACCCCACTGAGAAATCAAGGCTAACTTGTTGTTGACAATCTCCATTAATGTCTAACACAATCCTTTTATTATTATTTTTTTTAATAACAAAACATTGGGGTGCATAGTTTCTTTTGAATTGGTATTTCAGTATTCTTCAGGTATAATTCCAGCAGTGCGATCGCTAGATTGAAAGGCAGTTCCATCTTTAGTTTTTTGAGGAAATTCTAAACTGTTTTCCACAGTGACTGCACCAGTCTGCATTCCCACCAACAGTGCGCTATGGTTGCCTGTTCTCTACAGCCTCTCTAGCACATGTTGTTTGTTATTTCACTCCTTTTCTCACACATGGAGTACACTCAATTTCCCCACATAGTGGACAACCCACATCCTATCCAGTCACAGTTCAAAAGTCCTGGATAGTAGAAAAGATGCACTGTCTCTCCATCAAGGACATTTTTCTCAGGGTTATGCACTAAATAAACAAGCTATCTGACATTCACATGCCCAGTATGCAATAATGGAATATGGATACACCGACTGCAAGAAAATCTTAGGTAGAAAAGTAAGAATGGGTGACACAGTAATTACGAGTTCTGACATCGTACTAGACAGAAAATATGAGATTGCCTATCTTGGGGTGGGGATATTCGTTACTTAGCTCCTGACACTCAATGCTCTCTGCCAGGAGCTGCCATGTGCACTGTTTTTATTTGTTCATTTGTTCGTTTTGACTCTTTCAGTCTTTCCTCTTTCACGATTTACTTCATTTAAAATACATGGTGAGTCTGCCCTTTGGGAGGGGCTTCATAAGGTTAACAGTTATAATCATACACATTCAAGTATTGAGATAAGAAATACATACACAGTCCTGGCTGGTGTGGCTCAGTGGATTCAGCACCGGCCAGCACACCAAAAGGTTGCAGGTTCAATTCCCAGTCAGGGCATATGCCTGGGTTGTGGGCCAGGTCCCCACTAAGAGGTGGTCAAGAGGCAACCACACATTGATGTTTCTCTCCCTCTTTCTCCCTCCCTTCCCCTCTCTCTAAAAATAAGATCTTAAAAAAAAATAGAAATACACACACATATGTATTGTCTACTGTGTGTGATTTATAACTTACTGATGAACACATGAAGACCATCTGAAACATTCAGTTTGGGTGCCAAAGTCCTGCTTCAAAAGACTCAAATTAATACGAAGTAACAGTCAAAGCGATACTTTGTTGAAGACTCAAGAGTAAACAGAACACACAACATTCTGACTCATTCCATACAGCTATAGGCTGAGTAGGTGGTTTCCTGTGTGCCTTCTAATTTGTTGCAGATGAAAGCTTTTGCTTTTGCCTTCAATCCTTCTGCCTTCAACTTTATATTTTAGAGGAAATTTCTCTGGAAATAAAATTATCTACTACTTCATGAGGTAGTTTCATAATCAGGTATTACCTAAGAATGAATATATATATATATATATATTCAGTATATTTATATATATATATATGAGGTCTAATATACCTAAGAATGAATATATATATTCATTATATTTATATATATATATAAAAATATATATGAGATCTAATATATGAAACTACAGCTGGTTGATAGAAGACTGAAAATTTCTGTTTCCTGAAAGCTGTATTTCTTATAATTAGCCAATATTTAAAAAATTCTTCAGAAGCATTTTCAATAAAAATATACCAAAAAACAAAGTAACCATGAAACACTCCTTTTAAAAATATGTAGCAATAAAGTTTTTTTTTAATAATTAACTAATTGCATAGGAAATTAACTTGGACACCTGAGATCAGAAGTCTTTTAGATTTGACTCATTTAGATCATCATGTTTTTGTGATGGAAATTATATTGCAGAGCTTAAGTGCAGTTCTTATGGGAAGAACTGAATAATTTACTAATAACTGTTATACTCCTATTAAATTTATTCCCTCTGTAATTTAATTGTTCTTATTTAAATGTATTTCTCAGTTGTATACAGAATGACACTATTGCAGGTGTCAAGGGAAGAAATATTTTATATGAATATGTCAATAAAAATGAAATGAGAAATATTTGGAGCAATTGAGATGAATATTTGTAAGAGTATGTGCATTTATTTTAACATTTTAAAAATGCTGCTAGGAGCCATAGGACAAGAGTTTTACAACTGATGAGCATATATATAAGGCCATCTTTATAATGGCTTTCAAATTATTCAAATCATATAATTTATAAAGTAGAAAACCTTGGCAAATTCCAGTCACATTAGTTTTTCAAGTGAAATTTTCTATCCCAAAACTCTGTCGCTATCTCATTAAAATGTTAATTAGCATTGACAGGACTTGGAAATTTTATGTAGCTATTATTGAACCCTAATCTGAAAAATGATAATTATGAAAAAGTCTCATGTTTCCACACAAGACAAATTTCTGCTTTAATGCATACTTAGAGAGGTATTTTCCAGTTAATATTTGATTTTAGCATTAGAGCTGTGAAATCACTTAAAAATTACTATATTTTATAAAACAGATTGTCATAAATTGCTAAAATCAGACTATCCTTTTATTACTCATATTGGGTTGGGGTTTTAACAAGATTGATTCTAAGATTATTAAAAGAAGATCCTTTATATTCTTGACAATTATGTCAAATTACGTGCAATTGTAATGACTTATTGTATATTACTTCCCTTAGTTTAGTCTATTCTTTAGTTTTTCATTCTATAACATTGATTTCTCTCCCCTATTATGTCACCAGCTCCACATTGTGTAAATTATGATGGATTTCTAATACCTGAAAAAGTTAGTATTCATTCCCTCATTCTTCTTTGTTGAAAGTTATTTGTAAAATCTTACATGTATATTTTCCACTTAGCTTGATTGTGTACGAATATTGCTTTGTACCTTTTATTGAAATCAGGATAATATATAGATTAATATAGTACTTATATGCATGTATTGAATTTTTATCTGAGTATTTGTATTTCTATTTCTTCAAGGCTTTGTTAAGAGTGCCAGTCTTTAAAGCTTTTACATAAGTGTTTACATTTTGAAATTTATTTCTACACATTTATTATTTTTGTTTTTTTAATTGCGTTCTTTTTCTTTAACAGAAAAACAGTTGATTTTGATAATTCTCTTTGGCCTCTTTAGTAAAAGTTTCTATTCTTATAATGTTTCCAATGTTCTCTTAGATTTCCCAATTATACAGCTGTACCCTAGCTAATACTATCTTTAGATAATAAAACATTTAAATGTCCCTATATTTTTTGCTCATTATCCTCTTCCATTCTCAAAGCCAGCAATGGTTAATGAAGTGTCTCTCATGCTGCATCATTCTAAACTAACTCTTCTCTCTCCAGCTTTCATATGTAAAGGATGCTTGTGATTATAATGGGCTCACCCAGATATTCCATGAAACAATTTCCTTACTCTAAGGTCAGTGGAACAGCAACCTTATTTCCATTTTCAGCTTTAATTCTTCTTACCATAACATGTATGTATGTAACATACGCATGTAACATAACATAGTCATGTATTCCAGGGTTTAGGACTTTGACATCTTGAGGGGCTATAATTTTGTCTACCACACCCAATTTTTATTTTCTCTGGTCTGTTTAGGCTGATAGTTAAATTCAATCAATGTTAAAAATCCGATGTGAAAGGGACACTCTATTATATTTTGTTTCATATATATACATATATATTAAAATATAAAGTCATTTTCTGTAATTCTACTTTTTGAGTTCTGTATTAATAAAAACTAGATGTTGAATTTTAACAAATATAATTTAAGTATGTACACAAATCACTTTTTCTTTTATTGAGCAAGTTATATTGCTGAGTTTCCTAATATAGAGCTATATATTTTTTTCCAAGCAAGAAAACTATTTGATCTTCTAATGCTATTTCAAAGGTCTGTTATGAGGTTTGTTCATTTTATTTGATATTTTTTCATTAATATTTATAGGTAAGACTGACTTACTGTTTCTTCTTTAGAACTATCTCCCTGGTTTTGATGACAAAATTTAGTTCCTTTTTCAATAGGAGATATAAGCAAATCTTTTATTTCCATTGTCTACATTAGGATAGAGTAGTAGAACATGAACTATGTGTTAAATATAAGTATGTGCTATAATTCATCTGTAAAATAATCTAGACCTGGTGCCATTTTGAAAGTTTAATATTTTACTTTTTTTCCATTTCTTCTGTGGCAATTATCTGTTTTTTTTTAAATCTCTTTTCCCTTATTATGTATACTTTATAGTCAATTACTAAATCAACCAATTACTTAAAGATTTCCCAATTTTCAGTAAATTTAAAGTGAACTCTAATAATCTGTTTCTCAGTGACAATAAACCAACAGAAGTCTCATCTCAGTATCTGCATTTCTATATTTGATGTCAAAATACTTAAATTTTTGAATATCTGCCAATAACTGAGATCCTTACTCATCAAGGTCCTGTGTAATGTCAGCAACTCACACCACTGAGTGAAACTCTGGTGAACGTAGTTCTCTTTTACTAAGGTAAGAATAGATTCCATGTGTCTTTTGAGTTGAGATACAGGTGCACTTAAAATTCTGTGATATGTGTATTAAATTTTAAAACATGCTAAAAATAAATGGAATGAAATGTCACTAGATGATGTCATCAACATTGAGTAACTGAATTAAAATGATAAAGCCAAAACTATTATTATAGTACACTGGGGATATGCTGGTTAGACATGGTCTCTTTAAGCGGAATAGTATGATGATTGAATGTTGACTTTTTTGACACCATGAAGTTCAAATATTGGTGGATTTTCTGGAACATCAGAGGTTCCTATCATTTATAAAAGTGGATTTTTTTCTGGTGTGATCAGCATTTATTGGTGGCCATGTAAAGGTATATTTATTAAAGTAAGTTCATCCCTAGTTGGCTGACTTTCAAAAGGTAGACATTGAAACTGATTTTTTATTTAATGAAAGTCATATTCACTGAACCAAGTTGTCATTGATTGAATATTTTGAAACTGTTCAAGTGAGCACTTATTACCCTAGCTAAAATATAATATTCTTTTCCTATTTCTGTGGGACATTTTTGTTCTCAGTTGCTCCTTTTGGTGCTATGGGGCAAACTATCAAGTATTGTCCAGATCTCCATCATTGTTGATTCTCCATGCAGGGCAGGTTTCTAAAGGCTTTTGACATTCTGCGTGTACATCACTAGCATGATTTCATCTCATTTTAAAAATACAATTTGCTTTTCTAAGCCATTTTATGTTCACAGGAAAATTGAGAGGAACATACATAGATTTCCCACATCCCACCTCCCCACATACCCACATAACCTTCCTCATTATCCATGTCCTCCTTAGTTCCTTTGCTCTAATTTATTAACCCAAACAGACACATCATTATCAGAAAAGTCCCTAGTTTACTTCAGGAGGCACTCTTGATGTTGAACAATCTATGGGTTTGCACAAATGTATAAATTACACCTATCCACTATTAATTATAGTGTGACACACAACACTTTCACTACCCTAAAAATCTTTTGTTTTCTTCAAATAGTCATCTTCCCCTCTTCCCCATCTCCTGTCCTTTTTCCGTCTCTCTAGTTTTGCCTTTTCTGGAGTGTCATCCTGTAAATTTGCAATCATGCAGTATGCTTCTTTTACATGGTAAGTGGTATTGACCCCATGTCTTTGCATGGCTGGATAGCTCATTTCTTCTAGGAAATAATTAATATTTCATTGCCATATTTGGCTATTGAAGAATATCTTAGTTACTTCTAAGTTTGAGTGTTATGAATTCCAAATAAATAATGAATAAAACTACTATAAACCTTTATGTGCTGGTTTTTGTGTGAATCTAAATTTTCAACTCTTTGGGGTAAATACCAAGAAGTGACTGCTGGATCTTATGGTAAGAGGGTGTTCAGTTTTTTTAAGAAACCGCCAAACTACCTTTCAAAATGTTTGTGCCATTTTGCATTCCTACTATTGAAACTGCAAAACAGTTGGCGTGTAACTGTCCTACCCAAACCTCTACATGAAAAGATCTGATTAAACTCTAGACTGGCTTTTACTAACATAAGTCTGTGTTTCTGGGTTGACACCAAGACTCCCATTAAACTGCTTGCCTGAGAAAACTCAACACAGTCAGGAGAACTTACTGTTTGTTTTGGTCAACTTCTGATGATAGATACCTGACCACCCTTTCTTGGTGCATTTCCTAAAAAGGGCTTACAGTTGTGAATATAAATCTTCTATAAATCATTAGTGTATTTGTCAAGGACCTGAGGGCCATTCCTTTGAAATGTAATAATCTAGAAGTATACCTCTGTCTCCAAGTCACTGTTATGGTACAGATTGCTAACTTCAGTAAGTGCCAGTTAGCAAATACAGCCAGCTTAATTGCATTTACACTGACTAACCCTATGTAATTTTTTACTTCTCTCACTCTACTGAGCTCTTGCTCTCTCCCCTTTCTCATTCTCCCTTTAAAAAGCTCACCGCCTTTGCAGAAATTAGGATGGTAAAGAGACCTTTCTTATATTATAAATAGTTCCTGAATAAAATCTGTTTTCCCTGCATTAACAAATGTTTGGATGTGTTTCTTTTTGACATTATCAATGAATAGGAGTTCTTCTTGCTGCTCATCCTTGCCTGCTTCGGGAGTTTTTGGTTTTTTGGATTTTAGCCATTCTAATAGGTGCGTAATAGTATCTCATTGCTAGCTTAATTTGCATTTCTGGTACTTGTTCTCTTTGATTTCTGCTCAAGTAAGTTGTGGTACAGCATACTCACTTGTTAGTTGTTTTTTTTTTAATTTGTGAGGCAGTGGTTTATCTTGTGACCTTAGTTCTGTTATAAATCTAATAAAAATACAGCCGTGTGTTGAATAATGATATTTTACTCCACAGTGGTTCACTTACACGACGGTGGTCCCATTGGATCAGAGGACTCCAAAACCCGGCCACAGACCAGTACCAACCCGTAGCCTATTAGGCACAGGGCTGCACAGCAGGGGGTGAGAGACTGGCAAGCAACACACTTCCCTGGCATTACCACCTGCACTCTGCACTCCTGCCTCCACACCCCCATGCCCTTGGAAAAATTGTCATCCACAAAACCAGTCCCTGGTGCCAAAAAGTTTGGGGACCGCTGCATTAGATTATATGTCACTGGCAAAGGGGTTCTTGCCCCTCCTCAAGATGGAAATCAAGAGAAAAAGCAAGCCTTGGCTGGTGTGGCTCAGTAGATTGAGCCCTGGCCTGCAAACCAAACGGTCACCATTGGGTTCCCGGTCAGGGCCCATGCCTAGGTTGCGGGCCAGGCTCCCAGATGAGGGCCTGAGAGAGGCAACCGGTGGATGTATCTCTCACACATCAGTGTAGCTCTCACATATCAATGTTTCACTACCCTTCTTTCTTCCTCCCTTCCTACCTCTCTAGTAAATAAAATCTTGAAAAAAAAGAAGGTGGCAAAACAGGTTCAAAAGAAGAGGTTAACTGAAAACCAAGTGGAAAGAAAGGAGAAAGGAAGGGAGGCTGACACACCCAGGGCGCATACACAAAGGAGCAGTATGGATTCCGAACTGCTGCCCGAGTCTGCTTGTATAGGTCTGGGTTCTTCATGCAGGTGTAGAGCAGAGTTATTTGTTTACCGGATTTCCACCATAGGCTGGAAACAACTGGACAGCACAGGTGTGCAGCAGAGCTTTTTGGAGAGTGCCTGAAGAGAGACTTTAAACTTTTTAAAGCTATTTGTATTGTTTACACTATTATAGATGTCCCCACATTTTCCCCCTTTGACCACCTCCAACCAGCCCTTGCCCCCCTCTTCCTTCAGGCCATCAGCACACTATTGACTGTGTCTATAAGTTATGCATATATATTCTTTAGCTAATCTCTTCACCTTCTTTCATCCAATCCCCCTGCCTCCTCTGTGCCCCAACAGCTGTCAGTCTGTTCCATGTATCCATGCTTGTGTTTTTGTTTGTCAGTTTATTTTCATTAGATTCCACAAGTAAGTGAGATAAATTGATCTAGGAGAGACTTACAAAATAACTAAAGAACATTCTCATCCTCTTAAGAGAGGCTCAGCTTACCTCATATACTAGAGTTAAATTTGCAGTAAGAAATGGAAGGCTCTGTGGTTCAGGAGGGTTTTTATTTCTTTCGATGGGAGCAGTATCTGTGGGGTTTGGCATCTGATTCCCTCCCACTCCCAGCACCTCGATTTTGAATACAGAGATTACATCCCAGCAGTCATTGACCTGTTTCAGCACAGAGCATCCTGCCCCTGCTCCGGTGGTATATACTGAGAGGTCACTAAGCCCTTTCAGATCTAACCGAATAGCATTCAGCTAGAAATTCTTTGTTGAGGACCGAAGATCCCACATAAGGACACCAGTCCTCAGGAGTAGACTTAACAAGTATTAAATGACACTGCTGCTTCAGTAAAAGCTTTCTGTGGCAGTTTGTAGCTAGCCTGCCCCTGTACTTTGAAATAGTTTCAGGTTGTAATGATGTAAAACTTAGATAAATTTTGTTTCTCCTATGAACTCAATACCAGAGAGAGTCCTTTATGCTCAATAGGGACCAACAGAACCAAACAAATTTCCAAAGTCAAAATATTGAGCCCTCAGTTCCACACTCTACATATTAAATACTCTTATTTTTATAAATACTAAAAAGCTCCTTAATATGGCCACTACTCTAACACATAATAGCCAGAACCACACTGCCATAACAACTGCCCATGTTCCTTAATTTTCTTGATTTCTTATTCCTACTAACAGTCAGACCACCTCCACTCTCTCCTGAGCACCTGTTTTATGGTGGTTTCTGCCTTAGCCTGTCTCTCCTCAGTTTTCCAATTAATTTAGCCCACATCTCTATTCATTAAGCAGCATTGACGGCTTTGATATTCTATTTTTGATCCAGTCAGAAGGAAGCAGAGGTGTGTCTTGTGGGAAAGTATTTATAAAGTCTGAAGTAGTGAAGAGTGATGATGTCTTACTCCTTCACAGTTAAGCGCGACTCACTCCCTGACTCACTGGGAGCAACTTCAAGTCCTGCAAGCTCCATTTGTGGTAAGAACCTTATACTGTATTTGTATTATATTTTTACTTAACCCTTTCTATGTTTAGATACACAAATACTTACTGTCAAGTAACAATTGCCTGCAGTGTTCAGTACAGTAACATGCTATACAGGTTTGTAGCCTCAGAGCAGTAGGCTGTCCCATGTGGCCTATATGTGCAGAGCGCTGTACCATCTAGGTTTGTTTAAATGAACTTTATGATGTTCACACAACAACAAAATTGCCTAATGAAGCATTTTCAAACATAGCCCTTTTCAGTGATGCATGGTTATAGCTGATGTTTCAGTTTGCTCAGCTTTTTACTTGTTGTTAGTACATAGCGGTGACTTCCAAACTTCTTCCATGCTGGAGTAGTGACTAGAAGTCCTACTTGTTTTCTCAAACACTTGTTGAAAAATTTGCCAGGACAGTGGCTTGTCAGAGACATTTATAAACCAGGGAAACAGGCAGAGAACACTTGTGATACAAACAAGTATAGCTGGGAAAACTATATACGGGTAGTGGAAGACAATCCAGAATCACAACTCATGGATTTGCAGGCTTGATCTAATGAAGAAGCCCCAGGGAATTCTTAAGTCCGCCTTCAGGAGCCAGGTTGCTTTTTTTTGCTTTTTTTTTCCTTATAAAACCATGAAAAGGATGTTCATGAAAGGGAAATTTAGGGAGAAGCCTGAGAAACCAACATCTTAGTAATACTATGAATACTTGGAGATATTAAAGTCATGAAACTGATGCTCGAGAAAGTTTAAAGAAAGAGGAGAGATCAAAAGTGTCAAGTTGCGTGGGCATACTTTGCAGACATTGCTGATATCAATTGTCTAATTACTCTGCAACATGTAATGCACAGCATAGGAAGATTACATTTGTGCTGGATTTTTGGTTCAGGATTTTATAATGTTTTAAATCTGGATTAACTCATAATTCTCTGTAGGAAGACTCTATCAGTGTGACTGCTATATATACTGGTGAATACTATTTTCAAACCAAAACTCTCATTTATTGGTATATCTGTGCAAGTATTATCTTAATAATTGTTTCTTTAATATTTATTATCTCCTGTTTAATTAAATTTTTAACTAATTTCTGCTGGTGGTTATTTTTTGAGTGAAAGTTTCATATTTCTCAAATTAAGTTTTCTTCAATTGTATATAATAAAACTTCATCTAATTCAAAATGTGCCTCAAAAAACTGTGGTGCATTTACACAATGGAATATTATGCAGCAGAAAGAAAAGAAGGAACTACTACCCTTCATGACAGCATGGATGGAACCAGAGAGCGTTATGCTAAGTGAAATAAGCCAGGCTGTGAAAGACAAATACCATATTATCTCACCTATAAGTGAAACCTAATCAACAAAACAAACAAATGAGCAAAATAGATCCAGAAACTTGGAAATAAAGAACAAGCTGACAGTAACCAGAGGGGAGTGGGGAGGGAGTAATGGGGGAAAGAAAGGGTAGGGGCAAGAAAAAGAACATGAATAGAGGATTCACGGGTATGGACATTGGGGGAATCGAGTATGGGAGTGTGTGGGACAGGGCAGGGGAGAGCAATGGAGAAAAGGGTGGGACAACTGTAACTGAACAATAATTAAAAAATGTGTCTCAACAATTCCACAGTGTGGTCTTTTTACATAACTGGAAATTCAATCTTTATAAAATGGAGAGATAATTTCTTCTTTTCTACACTTAGAAATTAGTTTTTAAAAACCATATGTATTTCATCAGTTCCAAAAAATTTATCTCCATATCTTTCTATAATTTTTATTATATTTTACAATGAAATACTCATTTGCTTGCCATCTCCCTCCTCTGGTTGGTTATTGCATATATCACTGAGTCAGAGGTATTCAACATGCAGTGTGATTTGATAACTATAACATACTGTAATATGTAATATGGAAAGATAAATAAATTCAGTATTAATAACAGAAGTTGCCACATTAGAAGTTGTACATTGAAAACAACTGTATTATATATTATTATATATTATATTTTAGATTATATATTGTATAAAGAGGGTTAGTATACAATATATACAATATATACCATATATTGTATATAGGAAATCCTATAATATCTTCACAATTGATTTGTGTTTTCATTAATTTAATTCTCTTGTGTTTCAATCCCTGTTTTCTTTTGTTCTTATAGAATTTTACACCTACCTCTCTGTTACTTCAGTATATAGTTGGCAGAT
>PVJD01007305.1:41318-86400 GCA_004026545.1 Mormoops blainvillei | reverse complement strand
CAAGCAGGAACCGAAAGGTGGGTATTCCTTTACCTGTCTGTTCATTCACTCATTCATTTCTATTCGACAATGATCAATTATCTCTAGCACACTCTGCAAGATACAACAGGAATATAAAAGTAGAAAAGACACAGTCCCTGCCCTTAAAGGGTTCTGAAAGTAGGGGAAACAAAAGATGCCACTAATAATTATAATAAAGTGGAACGAGGGCAAAGATAAAGACATGTCTGAGATGGAGTGGTGACACAAAAAAAGGGGAGAGGGCAGACAGCTTCTCTGAGGTGGGGTTCCTTCAGCTGGGCCTTAAAAGAAGACTGGAGTCCCCCAGGAAGCAGGGATCTGTGCCCACATGTAGGGACAGGAGTTCCAAGGAAGAGGAAAAGGCACCCCCACAAAGAGGGAGACACCTTTGGATACAGCATAAAATTGACATGGTTAAAGTACAGGAGAAAGGCAGAGACCAAGTGCGGGAGGACCTCCTATGTCATGCAGAGGAGTCTGGACTCCAGGATGGGGCGCCACTGAAGGGTTCTGAGCAAAAGCATGGCACTATCTCATTTGTGGTTAAGAATTATCTTCCTGGTAGCCCTGGCTGGGTAGCTCAAGTGGTTACAGCATTGTCCATCCAATACCCCAAGGTTGTGGGTTTGATCCCTGGTCAGGGTACATACAGGAACCAACCAAGGAATGCATAAGTAAGTGGAACAACAAACCTCCCTCCCTCTCCCTTCCTCTCTCTGTAAAATCAATAAAATAAAAAATATAGTTAAAAAAGAATTATCTTCCCAACACCAAATTTTGAGGGATAGATTGTAAGGGATTAAAAAGCAAGGGGGTGCGGGAGGGTCTGTTCAGATGGTTCAGGTGAAAGGTGACTGGCAGGGGGCGGGAGAGAAAGATTCTCAGAGTTTAGCTCCAGTCCCCAAGGGGCTTTGAGGACAAGAAGAAATTCCAGCTGTCAAGTTACTGAGTCTCTTAGAGCACTGATTTTCAACCTTTTTAATCTCATGGCACACATAAGCTAATTACTAAAATTATGTGGCACACCAAAAATATATTTTTTGCCGACTTGACAAAAAATAGGTATTTTTTTATTCATTTACAGTATACAGCTATTGTTGTGTTGGCAGTTGTCATTTTTTTAAAATTTGACAATCTAAGGGAAAAGAGGGCAATGTCCCTGACTAGTCAGGAACTGCATGTTTTAAAAATGCTTGCGGCACACTGGTTTGCTGTGGCACACTGACTGAAAATTGCTGTCGTGGAGGATCAATTTCCTCATCCTTAAAATGAAGGAAATGTGCATCGCCGTTAAGGTCCCCGCCTTTCAGCAAGCACGAGACAATTTATCAGGACATCTCTTTTTGGACAGCCGGGAGACCCTTGAAAAGTGTGGTGCAACTGGGTGTGGAGGGAAGGGTGAAGCGTGAGTTCCTAGCCAACCTCCCGTCCCCAAGCCCCGGACTAGGCTCTTGCTCCAAGTTTTTCCTTTCTTTTCCTCCCTAGGGGAATTGTTCACGCCACAGAGGAGTGGAGGGTCCGTTTAGACACCCAGTTGTCTAGGCTCCTGAAGTCATGGTTTGATTCACACAGGGGTGTACCCCCAGCTTTGCAGTCCCAGGGACCACTAAGCAAAGTCAACTGGAGCGGTCGCCCTTGCCTATCTCCGGAAAAACTAGGGAGCAGAGGCGAGAACACTTTAAAATGACTTAGAAATACACACATACACGCCCCCCTCAAAGTTTTATCCCAGCTTTGGATTAAATAGCTCTGTGATTTTGATCAAGTTTGTTCAAGGCACTCAATAAATCCCGGCAAAGGACAACTCTGCGGTCAGGAGACCGCTCCTTTCGACACCTTCCACGCCACATAGCCTACCCCCGACCCTTTCTTCTTGGTCCAAGGCGCCGCCCTGACCCTGGGCAGGCTAGGCAGCCGACAGCTGGGGGGCGGAAGGTTGGCTGGGGGCCCCGGCGCCCCTGCGCGCTCCCGCAGGGAGCTCCCGCGCTCGAGTGCAAGGAGCCAGATCCTGTCCTCTGAAACTGAGCAGCCGGACTGGCCCCTAAGGTGCAAAGCCGGGCCTACGGCGCCCAGCTCCAGGGGTCGCCGGCGCCTCTGGGTGGGCCGCGCGGAAGACCCGCCCCGCCGCGGCCCTCTCCCAGCCTCCTGTCGCCAGCGCAGCTCCGAGGCGCTCTGGCAGGGCCTGGCCCCGGGCCACCGAGGCTCCGCCCCCTCCGCGGCTCTCCTGACGCCCGGGCCCGCGGGACGGTCGGCCCCGTGGCAGGGGCTGCAGACCGCGAGCTCCGCGCGTCCTGCCCCGGGCGGGCCCAGGGACCACAGGCGCCCGCCTCCGCCGCGGGTAGACGCTTACGTCAGTGAGGCGAAAACCAGAAGGAGGGGGAGAGAAAGAAAAAGACACGAGGGCGGAAGGGGAAAAACTTTATTTTTTCTCTTATTCTTTTCTGGGGCTGAAGTGAAGGGCCCGCGACTACGCCAGCGCGGGCTTCGGGAGGGAGCCGGGCGCGACCCCAGCCGGCTGCGCGGAGGAGCCGGGCCCCGCAGGCCCGAAGGGGCGCCTGGCATGTGGGACCCTCAGGACTTTGAGCGCCACTGGCAGGCCGAGTTTCCCGGGCAGGAGGCGCCAGTCATGCGGCTGGACTCGGTGCTGGACATGGAGCGGGAGCTGGAGAGCTGCAAACTCAACCTGAAGCGGTTGCAACAGGTGTTGGCAGAGGAGAAGTTTAAAGTCTCCTACCTGCAGTCGGCCCTGGCCGGAGAGCAGCGGGATCCGGGCTGCGGGCGCCTAGAGGGCGGAGACCGCGGCAGCGCGGGAGCTTCGGCGGAGGAGCCGGCGCCGACCGAGCCGGAGCGGGCGCCGCCACCGCTCGAGGAGGGCGCAGCGTGCGGCGGCGGCGCCGACCTCCCGGGACCCGAGCGCCCTGACCCGGAGGAGGCCGCCAGGGCCGAGACACCTCCGTACGTGTGCCTGGACCTTCCGACCTGGCCCGTGGCGGCGGGGGCTGGGTGCACAGTGCGCAGCTTGACCGCAGCCATCCACCAGCAGCTGCTGCAGCCTCGCATCCTCTTCAGGTCCCGCGAGGACTGTGCGCCCCTCGGCCACGATGGCACAGGTCCCAGAGCCCCGAGAGAGGAGCCGTCCTCTGGGACCCGTGCGGGGCGGGGCTCAGAGGAGGGCGAGCCGGACGCCTCGGGCGCGGACGATGGGGGTGACAGCAGTGACCACGACTTCGAGATGGTGGATCTAAACGAGAAATTCGTCCTCGGCCACTTGCTCGTGCCCCCCTGCCGGCTCGGGACCCGCGATGAGGCGGAAAAGCCGGCACGGGCGAGCAGCCCCCATCGCTGGATGCACCTGATCCCGGGGGGCTGGCGGCAGCAGCGTCGGAGCCGTGACCTGGAGCAGCTGGAGTCCGAGCCAAAGGACGGGCGGGGCTCTCCCATAGCTACGGATGAGCCACCCCGGCGCGGGGCTCGAGAGCACCGACCCCCTTGGCGGCGCAAGAGGTTCCTGCGGGTGCCCGAGCGGGACTCTCCCAGCCACAGCTCGCCGGAGAGGGGCAGTGACTGCAGCCACAACAGCTCGGACCACGAAGACGGCTCCTCAGCAGGTAGGCGCACCTCTCTCTATCCCAGCTTCGCGCACCCCCGGGGGCTGCTGATCGCCTCCTGCGTCCCATCCCAGGCACACCTCGTTGCTCCTGTTTAACCTCAGGCTCCTGGGAAAAAAAGTAGATAAGATTTACCTGTTTACCTTGATGCCACTTGTGGAACTTAAGAAAAAAAAGATAGAAAAATGTAGTGTGAAGTGATTTCGACTTGGGCGAGTTCTTGAAAATAAGCATTATGGCGATGGCAGGGGGTGATGGAATGGTGCTTGGCGAGACCTGGGGAGGAATCTTCCTCTTAGGCCTTAGCCTTTCTGCTCTGACTATTGCAACATCATCCATTCTCACCCCTCCAACTCTCCCTCCACATGTTGGCCAAGATTCCTTTGTGCCACGCTGATAGCACCCTTCTCTGCACAAACTCCAGTGTCTGCCATTTTCCCCAGATTCCTTGACGTGGAAGTCTAAATTTTCCACTTAATTTCCTGAACTTATCTCTCATCTTCTCTAGCCTGTATCTGTGAACAGAACAAATTGGAACAGGCTCTCACTCCGGGAAAGGTACATAACCCTTACTGTCCCCTACCTTTGCTGACTGGCCCTCTTCCTAGAAGGCTGCACTTGATCTGTCAGCTGCCTAGGAGCCTAGGAGCCTAGGAGCCTGAGTGGGAAGGGAAGGGTTTGGAATCATGGAGTCGTTAAGCTGGCCTAGTGCCCAGAGATCATGTCTCCTGCAGTGCCTTCATCTGATAAAGCAGGAAACTGAAGCTCAGAATGATTAAGTGATTGGTTGGAGTGAGCTGATACCTCCACTTGGACCTCCCGTCATTTGTTGTTTTCCCTCACATCTGTCCTCTTTTCTGAGGACAGGACCTGGTTTTGGCCATTTTGCATCCCCTTGTGGTGGTCAGCATGGTGTCGTGCACACAGTATTGAATAAGAGCTCCATAAATATTTCTTGAATAAATGTCTCCCAGCCACCCAGCTCCTCCTAGGTCCGGGAGGAGGAAAGGACAAGGGTGCGGGGTGGCCTGTGATTGCTCCTTTGCTGCTCCAGGGACTGTCAGGGTCTCTCAGCCACAGGGGAAGTTTAAATCGGTGCCTCTTTGGCTCATGCTGTGACCAGGAACTTCAGATGCTTTCCTGCTAAGTGAAGAAGGAAAAAAAAATTACGGATGCTGGGATTGTTCCAAAATCTCCATTATTAGATCTTATCTGAGTAAGTTTGCATTTGAATGAAAAACTGGCTACTTTGCTAAAAGCACATTTGGAAGGTCCATCAAGTCATCTGTTGTGATCAATTATACTTATTCATTAGCAGAGATTGGCTACTTTTCCCATAGGTAGTGCTTTTGCTGCCCATGCTAGTAACATTTTTTATGTGCCCCTTTAACTCAAAGGAAGAGTCCGAAGATTGCACTCTAGTGCCACGTTTCAGATGCCCTCAATGGAGGCTACTCACGTGGTCCAGAGCTGCTTCAGAGCTGGCTTCAATCCCATCTCCCCTCAGACCCACATCAATCACCCTGCCAGGTGTGCCCCATGCACTGGCTTTTCCCCCGGGAGTGAATTTGATTTCTGCAAGCTGTTTCCTCTCTTCTTAAGGGCACTCTAGCAGAGAGAGCACCTTGATGCAGATTAGGAACTAGCATTCCCTCTGGCCTGCAGCTGAAAAAGGCGGCCCCTCTGCGTGGATCAGTGATAAAAAAGATTCTCCTTCCTGTGAACTGAAGACTCCAGCCAGGGCACATGTCTGGCACTCATGGTTTTGGCTAATGGTGCCTGGACTGCGTTGCATGCCCCATTCCGGGACCTCTCTGCAGGGCAAGCTTTGCAGGGAACCCTTGCACAGTTGCATGTGGGGGCCCTGCCTCTGGCTCCAAAACCTCCCCAGTGATGAAGTGAATGGGGGTGGACATGCACATGCATACATGTACACATACACATCTATGTGCTCCTATACATGGATGTATATACACATGCACACAGTCACATAGTGTGCCTTGGCACACACTAGGAGAAAGAGACTTCAGATATACAGAGAGGCACTAGAGTGGAGGGATTAAGGACAGATATTTTCACGCAGTGGGTGACAGCCCACTGAAGTCATTTGGCGAGGAATGAAAGTGTTGCCAGGCCTTCCTTGGCCACCCTTGGCCATCCCTGCTTTATTTTTCTCCATCCATTACACTCACCAGATTACCACCTCAGATGTGACAATTTTGCATGTAGATCTTATTCATCCTTCTCTGTAATAAAATGCATCCAAGAGGGTAAGGATTTTTGTCTCTTTCATTCACTGACATTGACCCAAAGCTTAGAACAGCATCTGACAGGTTAGGTGTTCCATACATAGTTGTTGAATAATATATACATTTTAAATGGGATGGAATAGAATAGAAAACATCAGAGTGCATTGCACATGGTAACAGTGAGTATTACTCTGTTTAAAAACTTTGTTTCAAGTATTTATAAATGTGTAGGTGTATACTGGGTCCTGATGTAGAGTGTATTTCTTGGTGTGGGCTGGATAAAAAGCTTTGAAAATGCTGATATAAAGACCATGGGCTCCGAAGCTAGACTGCTTGTGTGACCTTGGGAGAAGTTATTTGAATTTTCCATGTCTCAGTTTCCTCATCTGTAAAATGAGACCAGTAAACACTGCTTACCTCATACTGTTGATATGAGAAAAAAATGGAATGTTATGTCTAAAGGGCTTTGAACAGGCCCTGGCACATAGCAGAATTACCCACAGCGATCACCAACCATGACTACAGGTTGTTTTCTTTGAGTTAATGCATCCCACTCCCAGACCATTCTGAATCCCAGATGCTTTGGCTTTCATCAGTGCATGTATTTTTCCTAGCAAAGCTCTGGCTCTTTCTGGTACCTTCTAGGCAGTAGGGGCAGGACCCAGGGCAGAGTGGTCATCTTTGCTCACGAGGCTGTTGCTGGACCGGCCCTCATGTTGTTTCTCCCTCTGCACCACCAATCATGCCCATTTTCTGTACTCAGACATCCTTAACTAAAGGTCAGGTTTATTGGGCAATTCAGGTTTTGCCTTCCTCTCAGAGTCTCAAGGAGAGTGAGCACACGAGACCTCTTATGAAAAGGCCCAGAGGCAGATGTACTCCCCACCCTGGAAAAGAGTTGTTTTCTCTTAGATGAGGGCAGATCCCCACACTGTGACTCATTTGGGGTGTTTTTCTACACATAGTAGCCAAACTGGAATTTAAATTAGTTAGAATGCATTTTATTTTATTTTATTTTATTTTATTTTATTTTATTTTATTTTATTTATTTTATTTTATTTTTTAGAAGAAGAGCATCAATTCTTTTTTTTTTAATTTTTACTTATTTATTTTTAGAGAGAGGGGAAGAGAGGGAGAGAAACATCTATGTGTGAGAGGTACATCCATCGGTTGCCTCTTGCGCGCCCCCGACTGGGGAACTGACCCACAACCCAGGCATATGCCCTGACTGGGAATCGAACTGGCAACCTTTTGGTTTACAGGCTGGCACTCAATCCACTGAGCCACAGCAGCCAGGGCAGATTACCTACTTTTTTTTTTTTTTTTTTTTAGTATCTTCCTTTTAGTACCTTGTAGCTTTGGTTGGTATCAAGAAAGACTAGGCCATATTGCCATGAATGAGGGTGGTGGTGTAGATCAAATCTGTGTCCATGTCCTGGCTCTGCCCCTCACCAGGTGTGAGACTGTGGGTAAGCCACCAACCTTTGCAATCCAACACTTACCCTTTGTACCAGCTCCTGTTCTAAGCATTTTATACATATTAACTCATTTATACCACATAACAGATTGATGAGATGGGCACTACGATTATTTCTCTTTTACATTTGAAAATTTTGAGGCCCAGAGAGCTTCAATAACGCTGCCCAAGGTTGCTCAACTTTATAAACAGCACTTAGGATTTGAACCCGGGCAGTCTGACTCCTAGCCTGTGGATTCAAATAATAGTACCTACCTCTTAGGCTAGTTAAGATTAAATACAATAAAGTATTTAGAGAGTTTAGCAAAGCACCTGACACATAGTTCCCATTAAGTTCATACATGTGTAGTGTGTATGTATATATACATATGTTTATATGTGTATGTGCATTATTAATATTGTCTTTATCACTAAAGCCCCCAGAAGACCAGTCCACCTGCTGCTGAGGTCAGCCATCAGGGCTGCTGCCCAGCCATGGGGCTTTGGGGTGGATTTGGCTTCACAGGTGAGCAGACCGCCTGCTGGAATTTAGACCTCCCCTCCTCAGCTGCCACTCTTGGGCAACCACAGCTGTGTGCCCACTTGAGGAGGCCCTGGTGTTTTACCTTTCATGCTGACATGCTGCTGCAGCCTGTGGCATCCCCTGTACCACATACGGACACTTTGTGGGCCAAAGTGCACATTTCTAATAAAGCCCAAAAGTGGCTTTCAGACTCAGGTATCCTTTTGACTGGTGGTAACTATTCATCTGATACTCTGTTTTTAGTTCAGAGGATAAAGTAAATATCATTAATATTTTAAGTTGGTAGCATTTTCTCCTTGCATTAAACTTTGCTGAGTGGAGGAGGAGCAATCTCTATTTTTGCCAGCCCTTAAAATGTATTCATTCATCCCACTCAACAAGGATTTATTGAGGTCTTACTTCATACCTCTGTGTTAAGGGTTGAGATTGCAAAAGTTCATGACCTGCCTTTATGGTTCTCACTGGCTCTTTGGCTCCTGGGGTAGGTTTTTAGATAAAGAACTTCCCAACAGGTAACTTGTCAAATCCCAAAATTAGCAACTAAGAGCTGTTATTTAGAACCTCAGCGACCCTCAAGAGCCTAGAAGAGGAAGAGATCTTAGAGTTTGTCTAATCCTGCCTCTCTCCAGAAAGATGAGAACCCTGGAGCACTAAAAGTAACCTCAAGGTCACATGTTCATGACCCTTAAGGTAGGGCCTACCAACCAGATCTGGGCTTTTTTGATTATATCCTATGGCCTTTCTTTCCTGGGATTGTAAGCAGAGAACACTAAAGACGTGAGTCCTGTCCATAGTCATAGTAAGAGGAGCAGCAGACCTTCTCATTTGGCCTCACAGCCGTCTCGGTGGGTGTAAATTATTAGTCCCATCTTACAGGCGAAAGTGCTGAGGCTTGGAGAGGTAAAGAAATTTGCCCAGAACCAAACGGCTTATGGTGGAATCAGCATTTGAACTTGGGCCAGCCTTACAGAGTTGACACCCCTCTCTTCTGGCGTGTGGTGCTGTCCGGGCCAGCTGCAGAGTTCTACATTTCCCCAGGTGGGAGGCTCTGCCCTCAGATTCCGTTCGGCTGCCAGTGAAGACTTTTTATGTTTAATCTTCATGGGAAATGTTCTTCCTGCTAGGTACTCACATTACCTATTTCATTTGTAACCTGGTGGGGTTTTTTTCCCTTCCTGTTAGTGACTAATGAGATCTTTGCTCCAGCAAAAATTCCTTGTGTTCAGTGGATGTGTTCGAATAACTTAAAGTATTGAATATTCAGCCTTAGCTGTGATAGAGTAATTTTTTTTCACTCCCTGCTGTGTTGAAACATTAAAAAACTATTTGAGACACATGAGCTGGTGGCTGGCTGTCATTCATTTATAACCAGAGTTGACATGGTGTCACTGTTTGCTTGGCTCCCCAATGCTGGCCTCCCTCCTTCCCTCACCCCCACCATCTGCATCTCATGAACACTTACTAATCAGTCAGAGGATGTGGGTAGCTTAACAATTTCTCCCTCCTCTACAACGAGCCTGAAAACTTTTTTACTCCACTTGTCTGTTTTTCTTCTTATTAAGAGACTATTCACAAAGCAATCGACTCTATATTTGATTCTTGACCTTTATGTTTTAAAGTCAGGATCTTCATACTTTTTCCTGGCTTTGAAATAATGGTACAAACATTTTCTGTGTCTGAAAATTGGGCTTGATGTTCCCCAGCTTGCAGGGTTGTGAAGCTTATATTGGACAAGTTACTGACTTTCTGTAAGCCCCAGGCTCCTTGTCTGCCAAGTAGGGGTGATAATGATAGGACTATGTCACAGACTTGTTGTGAAGCTTCCGAGAGATAATGTGTTAAAGTGGCATAGCACACAGGCAGGCACATAAGTGTTTACTAAGTGTTACATGGTGTTATTGTTACTGTCCTAAGTACAGGAACTTTCATTTTGGCTGAACCAAGACACAGCTCATATTCACATCTCTTCATGTAATGAAGTTCCCCGAGCCTCTTCATCTGCCTCTTTCTCTCCATTGTTAACCTTCCTGCAGGTCCAGAGGTGTTTAGCTCCTTTGTTGTCCCTTTGTGATCCCTGGTCCTTCCCCCGTCAAGCCCTGTCTCCTACAACATCTACAAAATCATTCTCTGGTTTCTTCTTTACTACCCTCTACCCACTTGCTTTCAGCCAGTGTCCTTTCCTGCATTCTTTCTGGCATTTGAGTTGCCCTCCCACCACCATTTACCCCATCGCAAAGCCAGCCTCTCCTTTAAGGCCTAAGTTTTTTATGGAACTTTGTATTGGTTAAGATTTGGGTTTTCTGTATAAGACAAAACCCAAAAAAGCGGCTTCAGCAGGGTAGAGGATTATTTATCCCTCATATAAAAGAATTCCAGAGGCAAGTAGTCCAACACCATCAGAAATTCAGGCTTCTTTTGTCTTTCTGCTTTTCCACCTCAAGGTTACCTCATGGTCTAAAATAGCTGCTGGAAATCCAGTCATCACATTCATGTTTCAGACAAGAATTAGAAGAAAAGGAGTAAGTGGCAGCTGTTGGTCTGCCTTTTAAGGCGTGAAGTCTCTCTTAACAATTTCTGTTTAGATTTTATTAGCCACCTCTAGCTACAAGGGAGGCTGGGAAATGTAGTATTTTATCTGGGCATATGGCCACCTATATAAAATAGGGGCTCTGTTACAAGGAAAAATGGAAGAATCGATATTGGGTAGGCAACTAGCAACCTCTGGCACAAGCCTTTTCCAACTACTCCAACCCATCTTATGGTTCTTAGAGTAAGCCTCACACTCGCACAATTGTCTTATTATTGTGCCATCTATTAGTTCATTGACTCAATGAACAAATAACAGCTGAACCACTGCTCTGTGCAAGGCACGATGCCTTTTATATATTTTCTGTGAAGAGTTGCTCTCAAACTAAGAGATTAGCTGGCTCCTTGAGAGCGAGGGACATGGCTTATGCTTCTTTTTCTCCCTCACAACAATATCTTTCACGGGGCTGGGCACATGGTAGGCACTTGATAGGTACTGGTTGATTTTGTCCATATAAATTCCTTCACTTGGTACTGTGCCAGGCAGTTCTGGTCGTGTAAGGTTTGTTTTTGGTTCATTCTTGTTTTGAGGAATCATAGCAGGGAGAGAGGGGATGAGGTATCTCTAAACATCAGGGCTGCATTGTAGCCACATAGACTTGTCCAGGTGTTAGGGTAGATTTGACTGTTTTGGAAACTGGACTCTTGTTTATTTACCAGACTAGAATTGTAAGCAGAAATCTCTGTGCCTACCTGACTTTTTTTAAACCACTGCTGTCTCCGTAGCTGTATTTACACCACGTGAATGTCTCTTGTTATTTCTGCACTGCATAGCTGCAGAGTTAATCTGCAGTCTCTCTGCAGTGAGCGTCACCTTCGGTTCATGTTTCTGTCTTCCCATCTGATCCTTGCTCTAGTCTGCCTGAGACAAGACTATCTGAGGAGGGGTTGCCGAAGGCTTGTGTCACATCTTGAAGCTGCTAAGAAAATGATTGTTTAAAAATTCTTATTGGCATGTAGGAGGCAAGGAACTGGAATATATTGAGCTTCTACTACCTGTTTGCTAGGCACTATGTTACATGTTTAACCTACATTATCACATTTTAATATTCAGAAGATTTTACTGTTCTGTTCTCGCTTTAAAGTACTATTCTTATAATTTTTTAATCCTCACCTGACATGTTTTATTGATTTTAGAGAGAGAGGAAGGGGGAGAGAGAGAGAGGGAGAGAAGGGGGGGAGAGAGAGAGAGAAGGAGAGAAAGAAAGAAAGGAACATCCACATGAGAAACATCGATCCGTTGCCACCTGTATTTGCCCCAACTGGGGATTGAACCTGCATCCTAGGTATGTGCCCTGTCCAGGGATCAAACCTGCAACCTTTCGGTGTGCAGGACCACACTTCAACCAACTGAGCCATTTGGCCAGGGCTGCTATTCTTATTTTGCAGATGAGGAAAGTAAGACTGACCAGTTAACTAACAAACCCAATTTTGCCTAGAGCTAAAGAGCGGGGTTATTTTTCCCTCCTATTTAAAAAAATTAACTAGCTAATTTTATTGAGAACTAATTCACATATTATAAAATGTACCCTTTTAAAGTGTATGGTCATGCCCTGGTGGGGTGGCTTGGTTGTTTGGATCGTGTCCCTGCACACACCAAAATGTTGCAGGTTCAATTCCCAGTGGACATATACCTACATTGCCTACTTCATCCCTGGTCCGGGCACGTACAGGAGGCATCGATGTTTCTCCCTCTCTCTCTCTCCCTTCCTTCCTCTCTCTCTAAAATCAATAAACATATCCTCGGGTAAGGAGTAAAATAATTATAATAAAATAAATGAAGCGCACAGTCATGGTTTTTAGCATATTCACAAAGTTGTGCAACCATTACCACTCTAGTTCCAGACCATTTTCATCATGCGTGGGGGGGGCTGTTTTTGAGTCTAGACTCCTCCTACTACTATGCCATTTCCTTTTCTAATTTGCCACATGCAGTGGTTTAAAATAACTAGACCAGATCTTGGGAAACATCAGGGCTTATTTGGGTGAGATATGGACATAAAAGGACCACCCGCTTCTTCAGTTGCTTTCCCATTGCTGGGACAGTCCTGGTGCCAGATGGGGCTGGCCTTACTTCCTCTGGTCCCATCTTACCCTCTTTGTGCTTTCTGGACTTGGGGCAGGGAGCAGAATGTCCCAAACTTGAGGCTCCACAAGCACCCCTCATTCCTGCCATGGGGTTATAGTTGGCATGGTGAGGGGGCACTTGTACTAACCTGTGTCTTTTTTGTCTTTGTACCCCCAGAATATCATAGTGCCTGGGATATAGAAGGTGCTTAGAAATGTTCATGAATGTTTAGACATTCATTTCATTGCCTGTAATCTAAACCACTGCAATAACTAATTGCTCTGTCTCTAACCTTTCTCCCCTAGCTCCCAGTTATCTTACAAATTAAAGACACAGTGATTGCTCTACCCCTTAAGCCTCTTTAGGTTAGACTGAAGTGATCATACTGGCTGGCTGTCCCTTTAAAAAGCTTTCCTCCTAAGCCCCACCTAGCAACAGCTTTTTTCATGTTATTGGCCAAAACTGGGTCACATGGCCATTAGATGCCCAGAGGGCTGGCCAATCAGAAATTTTAGCTCTTCAGCCTCTGGCGTAGAATGTTAAGGGAGAGGGGGTTGTGAATGGCTTTTGAAAAACCGGCCCGGGAATCCTTCCCTGAACTTTGTAAGTTCACTCTTTTGAGCAATTAGAAAATGGTTTGCTTCTTTGCTACCCCCATTGGATTCTAAGCCCTTAAAGTGTGTGTGTTAGAAGGGAACCACTTCTTTTAATTCTAGCACAATGCTGGCATATTGTGTTTACTGAACAAATAAAATAATTATTGTTACAGTGTCAAGTGAGAATTTTATGGGATTAGAGTAGCTGAGCAGACTGTTGGGGTCTCTAAGCATTTAAAGTCCTTTTTCTTTTTCCCCTCCTCTTTGTCTTCTTTGCCTTTATCTTAATCTCTTCCTTCCCCTTCTCCTCTGTTTTTGGACCAGGAGAACCCATCGATAAGACATATTCTAGAGCTGTGGTGGGCTCTTCTTCCTGAAGCTGTTTCAAGCTTCACATGCCTCCAGGACTTGTTGATGTGTGTGCCCTCCCAGCTTGCTACCATGTTCACCAGCCTAGCAGTTGAGAATTGGCCATTGTGTGCCGCTCCTCCTGATGGGAGTGGGTTGTTTCCTGAAGGGGGCAATGCAGAAAATGGCTGATACTTCAAACCTGGCCACTGAGGCTCTCCCCAGTCAATTCTCCAGCACAGGAACTGGAGGACCTGTGCTAGTCATTAGGACTGTAAACTAAATTTTTTGGTTCCCCCTTGCTTTTGGGGAGCATGGTAGGTAGAATGACATTACTGGTTTCCTTGAAATTGGTAGGACTATCTGCCTTGTTCTCTTCAGTGAATCTGAATGGAAGTGATGTGTGAAACTTCTGGACCAGGGGCTGATATGAGACCCATCAGAGCCCTCCTTTCCCTTTGCCGTTGCAAGGCCCAGTATTCCAGATGGTGGCTGCTCTGTCAGCAAGGCTCCGAGAGAGAGGGAAAAACAGAGCAGAGCTCCTCCTCAGCCCTCAATGGACATGGGCTAGAGTGAGAAATAAGCCACGGTTATTTTTTTTTTAAGATTTTATTTATTTTCTTTTTAGACAGAGGGGAAGGGAGGGGGAAAGAGAGGGAGAGAAACATCAGTGGGTGGTTGCCTCTCACACACCCCCTACTGGGGGCCTGGCCTTCAACCCAGGCATGTGCCCTGACTGGGAATTGAACCAGTGGCCCTTTGGTTCACAGTTCAGTGCTTAGTCCACTGAGCCTCACCAACCAGGGCTAAACCATGGTTATTTTAAGCCACTGAAATGTTTGGTGCTTATTGTTGCTGCAGCATTATCTGGTTTATCCTGACTAAAACAAATATGTGCCTGACTTATATTCATACAGAGGAACAGCAAATGATATTCATGGCTAAGAATTATTTTAGAGAATACAGAGCAAAAGCAGCAAGAAAAATATATGTATCAACAGACTCCAGAGAGGTCCAGCATAGGCTTTTGGTGTCCTTCCTTATCTGAGGCTATGTAGGAGTTCTCTTTCTCTCTCATCTGTCTCTCTTTTTCTCTAATAGCAAACTACCCAGACAACTGTGGAACACTTTCCCTTGAAGGGGTCTGTTTGAGACTTCAATTTGAGGCTCTTAAGGGTGCTGGCCACATAGGCATGTCCTGCCAAACAACCAGCCATGGCAACCAAATATAAGATCCCCCATGGCCAAGGAAACCAGATGTACGTTACCAATCTTGATGTTTGTGCAAAGGAACTTGACAAGCCGTTACAGCATGGGCCAGTGTTCCAGGTACAAAATGATGAAATCACTAACATAGTGAAAAGGATACTAGAATTAAAAACCATGGATATTAATTTTGCCTGTGATCTAGTAGTATATTAACTTTATTTGTGAGGGTAGCAGGCCTAAATGTCTGATTGCCCAGGTCTCTGAGGAATGTGATTTTCTTGGGGCATTTTTGCACATTTGGAATGAGTGTGACACTCAGAAAAATTCCAGAAGTGCAATGTAATTTTCCAGGGTCTTTGTTAATGAGATTTGTGGGACCATCCTCTAAACTCTTCATCACAGACGCTGTTATTTATTTCAAATCATTAAAAAAAAAAGACATAAACAAAAGTTTGAATCTATCCATCTGTAAATTGGGGATACCTAATTATAATGAGATTGTTTTGTAATGCCAGGTGTTTAGTAAAAGCATATACTACACACATGTTTTAATCACTACAGCCCCATGAGACTAAGTATTTTCATCCCCGTTCTATAATCAGGCAGCCCCAACCTCCGGACCAAGGACCGGTGCTGGTCGGGGCCTGTTAGGAACTGGCCGCACAGCAGGAGGTGAGCTCGAATGTAATGGTCTTGAATCATCCCGAAACCATCCCCGCCTGCCCCCGCCCTCAATCTGTGGAAAAATTGTCTGCCACGAAACCGGTCTCTGGTGCCAAAAAGGTTGGGGACCACTGCTATAGTAATAAGTCTAGGAAGACTGAGTCACTTGCCCAAGTCACACAGCTAATAAAGGACAGAACTAGAATGGAACCCAGTTTTTTCTACTCCATCTTATAAGTAACTCTTAAGCTCTTCAGGCTGCAGCTGCTAGTCACTAAAAAAAGGTAATTGGACCAGGTGGTTTTCCAGACCTAATTTTGTAAACACTAGTTAAGTTAGATGAGCTAGGACTCTGTTCCAAGAAATAGTTAAGAGCTTGGCTCTGAATCAGAGGAACCTGGGTTTGGATCCACTCTGTAGGCTGCTTGTTATTTTGTGCCCTTAACATTTCTATAAATCTATTTTCTTTCTTTCTTTTCTTTTCTTTTTTTTTTAGATTTTATTTATTTTTAGAGAGATGGGAAGGAGGGATAAAGAGGGAGAGAACCATTAATGTGTGAGAGAAATGTCCATCGATTGACTCTTGCACGCAGTAGCTGGGGCCCTGGCCCACAACCCAGGTGTGTGCCTGACTGGAAATCAAACCAGCGACCTTTCGGTTTGTAGGCTGGCACTCAATCCACTGAGCCGCACCAGCCAGGGCTGTAAATCTACTTTCTTTTCTGTACAGTGGAGATGATTATACCTCACCTGGTGTTGTAAAGATTAAATGGAATAATCTTTTGGAAAATATACAACACAGGGCCTGGAATACACTAAGCTCTGTGTAAATGCAAACAGTCTCCGGTATGATAGTCAAGAGTGTGCTGTCTAGGACCATATTGCCTGGGTTTGAACTGCTATGTGACGCTGAGCTAACTTAAGGTTTTTGGTGCCTCAGTTTCCATATCTGTAGACTGAGGGTAATAATAATATGATAACAATACCTAATTAAGTTGTTGTGAAGATGAAATTACTCAGTATATAAAGCACTTAGCAGCTTGAACACAGTACACTGTGCATTGGTTAATTTCATTATTATTATCACAATCATTACAGTTTTATCCATGTCTATTGCTGAGATAAACTGTAAAGGTGAAAAATGTTATCTTATTTATCTTGTTGCCTGGTTGCATCCTTAACTGAAACCCGAGGCTTCTGGAAATCCTGCAGTTTGAATAATCCAAGAGCCTGAGCAGTGCAGCATCCAATTACTCATGCTTCACAGCTGCAGCCCAGGAGGAAGGTGAGGCCTCGGCACTGTCTAGCTGAGGTTGTGGTCCTATTATGGAGAAAGTGTTGCTTTGTATGCAGCTGCCTGGCCTTGGTTTGGCTGCATAATTGCGCCTTTTTGTTTTATTTTAAAGCATCTTGAGGAATTCAGAGCCCTCTCCCGCTGAGAGCAGAGAAAGCCGCAGAGTGTCATGTCCCTAATGAGCCTTGGCGACTCTCCGATGGCCCCACCGAGGCAGCCCGGCAAGGAGTGCACCCAGGCCCATACTGGCAACCTCAGGCTCCCTTTGAGCACAGCCCACCACGGTGGACTTCATTATGGGGCTCCCTGAGCATCCCCAGGACACCCCATGCCTGTCCTCTTTGTCTCAGAAGGGCACAGAGCTGCTTACTGAATGCTAGACTTGTTGGTAACCTCTGTGGACTGGCAGTGAGAAAACAGAAATTAATTATTCATATCAGCAGGCCTGAAGGAGCTGTTGTTTGCAGAGTTGACTCCCCTTCTGGCTGCCAGACCCAGAATTCCCCAGGGCCTTTGGACACGCAGCAGACAGTGTGGTTCCTGGAGACAGCTGCTCTGAAAGCAGAGGTGGCAAGTGCCGGCCCCAGGCTACATGCAGTCTGCTGATAGGCTTTGTTTGGGCTGCAGAGGGTTAAAACAAAATTAAAACAATTTAAAATCGGGAGATTTTACATAAAACCTGGATTTCTGGCTTTTCTTGAAAGATGAGAAGACCTGTAATACATCAGGCCAAATAGCTGACCTCTTCAGACAGGACATCATTCCCTAATTGTTTCAGGTGTCTTCTGGCCCCTTATCTGCTCACGTTGTGGGAGGTGTGCGTATAGTGTAGTGAACAGAGCAAAACTCGAGCTGAGCTGCCTGGCCTTGCAGCCTGCCTCTGCCACTTACTAGCCATGCGCCTGCAGGCAAATCACTTCACTGTTGTGCACCCCAGTTTCCTCATCTGTACAGTGAGGATGGTACTTAGTTTACCTCCCAAATGTGTGAGAACTGAGTGTACGTGCTTAGGACAGTGACTGTCACATTTTAAGTGCTGCTTAGTCGCGCATAGTTAGTAGTAGTACACTGCCTGCCTAGTGTCTTAGGCATTTGCAGCCACTCTCCCTACATTAAAGAGTTTCGCATAGAAGAAAAAAATGTATTTCTCTCCTAGTGTGTCTCTTAACTCATTCATGAGTGTTTACGTCCCCCTCCAGCCCCCAAACTCAGCCCCTTGGGATGTTAACAATTAGAGCAGTGCTGCCTACCGTAACAAACCAGCTTCAATGTATCAGGGGCTCAATAGGCTAAGTTTCTTTCAGTTCACAGTAGTAGTGAATGTAAGTGCTCCTGATGGGCAGGTTTGCTTCCCATGGTCACTCAGAACCCAGGCTGCTGTGCTCCTGTGAACCTGCCCTCAGGTGATTAGGTCTCAGCTTTCAGAAAACACTAGGGGAACAAGAGAATGAAGACACACGTGCTTCCTAGCTCTCTTAGCCCAGAAGAGATACCCATTTCTTTCTTTCATATTCCATTGGCAAAGATGAGGCACGCGTCCCCTCTTAAATGCAGGGGTCCTGGCAAATGTAGCCCCTGACTCAGGCAGCTGCTCCCCAGCAAAAGCCGTACTTTGGGGAGGAGGCTGGGCCAGGAACCCTTGGAGGACCCCCAGCTGTCTTTGCCGTCAAAGTCATTGAATAAGCCCCAAGTCAACATCGTCTTGGACCTACTTTCTTGTTGCCTCTTTTAGCCTGTGGAGTGTTTCCAAGGGTGACTGCCTTGTTTTTGCTTTTCGTTTGGTTTACTGGGGAGAGGAGAGAAAGAACCATTTTATTTTTAATTTCATGCTTCAAATTTGTCCAGGTTTATCCAAACTTTTGGTGTCTCTGGGACACCCTGGAAGAAGAAGAGTTGTCTTGGGCCACACATTAAATACACAAACACTAAGGAAAACCGATGAGCAAAAAAAAAGATTTTAAGTAAATTTACGATTTTGTGTTGAGCCGCAGTCATAGCCACCCTGGGCCTCATGCAGCCCGTGGGCCACAGGTTGGACACCCCACTAGGGTTGGGGTGAAAAAAAAGGAAGAAGTCCTATACAGCATTTCACATCTCTTCAAAATAAAAAGTGTCTTACACTGCCTTTGTTAAACCAGCTTTTTTCTTTGGAACCATAGAGCCTGTCATCTTAGAAGAAGTAAGCTCACTATGGGTTTACGACAGTGTGTTTCTGCTGAACTTTGCCTACAGTCTCTGAAAAGCTAGCACATGAGAACTTCTTATGAGTTAGGAAAATGACTTTCAACCTCTGTGACCTCAATTCAGGCTAAATAATATCTCCTTAATCACCTGCAATAGGGTTACCTTCCTGATCTGCATGCCCCTTGGTTTGCTATTCTGGTCCCAAATTGACAGCTTTCTCTGTTCCCCCAAATCACGGTCTTTAGGTGAATTCATTGCAGGCATAGTGTGCAAGGAAAACCCAAAATCTTCAGTGTCACATCTGACCACTTCCTGGCCTGACTCAACTCCCACCCCAAGCACATTACAAAATCAAGAGTTCTAGAAACTGAAAAGTGGAAACAGTCTCCTTTGGTTTTGGGCTGCCGCTTATTTAGTGCCGTGTCTTGAAGACAGACCCATTTTAGAACAAACTCACTGGGTCCTGCTCCATCGGATGGGCTGACTCTTGCTGATTTTTTGTGGTGTCATTCAGGGATTTGCTGGGGAATTTCACACTTCTTTAGCTGTTTATCAAAAGGGTGAAAAAAGTTCAAACCATTATCCCAGATACAGCTTCTCCCCCAGCACTGGTCTTTGTATCTCAGCTTAACACTTGTTTCATTCTGCCTTTTATGGTCATTTCCATATTACCCCCACCTCATAAGGCTCACTGAAGGCAGGAACTGGTTTATGGTGGTAAAGGGTACAGGCCCTGGAGCCAGATTTATGAGCCGTAAGGATTTTTAAAAGTTATTCCACCTCTCTGTGCCTTGGTTTTCTCATCTGTGAAATGGATGTGGTAAGAGCGCCCCTGTCCTGGAACGCCGTGAGGGTTAAATGAGGTAATCCACGGACAGCGCTCAGCACAGTGCCTGGCAGTGAGGACTCAGTGAATGGCGCATTATGCGCCTTCTGTTTTCCTGTCATCTGCCATAGTGCCTTATGTGTCCTACCTACTTGACAAGTGTGTGCTGATTAACCTGAAAGCATGACTGAGGAAATTACTAAACTATTCTTCTTCTACTTGTGAAATGACCAAGATAAAGACTGACTGCCAGTCAGAATGCTCTGCAGGAGCTCTGTAAAGACGACTCCTGGTGTCCAGCCCCCCGGAAGTGGAATCTCAGTGGCAAAACCTGGAATCGATGTCTTCAGCATGTCCAGGGGATTCTTAGCACCCCAGAGTTAGGCTTGATGTGAGGTGGTGGTCAGTCTCTGATTTTTTTTTTTTTAAGTTTACATTGTTTATTTTATTAAAAAAGAAATTTTGTTAGCAGTTGTCACCAAATATGGAAAATAGGGTGAGGCTACATACATTATATCCCCCCCCCCAAAAAAAAGGCTATTGTGGTAAAATTACACATAACATAAAATTTATCATATGAACCATTTTTAACTGTGCAGTCCAGTGGTATTAAATACACCCACATTTTTGTGCAACCACCACCACAATCCATCCCTATCTCTGTTCGTGTTGCAAAACTGAAATTCTATACCCGTAAAACAACTCCCCATCCCCTTTCCCACTGCCTCGGGCAACCTCCAGCTACTTTCTGTCTGTATAGATCTGACTACTCTATAAGTATCTCATATATGTGGACTCATACAGTATTTGTCTTTTTTGTGACTGGCTTATTTCACTTAGCATGATCTCCTCAAGTTTCATGCATGCTGTATGTCTGAATTTCCATCTTTTTAAGGCCATTTATTTCCTTATTTTTAAGGCTGGATAATATTCCATTTTGTTTATCCGTTCATCTGTCAATGGACACTTGGTTGCTTCCGAGGTTTTGCTGTTGTGCGTGATGCTGGTGCACAGCAAACACCTTCCTGAGACCCTGGTTTCAAGAACCAGGGTCTGTACCCAGAAGTAGAATTGCTGGGTCATGTCTGGTGAGGCCCTTTCTGCCCAGACAATCCCAAAGGTTGTCATTAAAAGGTAGCCAAACAAACAAATGCCAGTTTACTTAAGAACTTTAGGTGCTTCCAAGCAAAATGTGCAGGGAAAAGCCCTTTTGAGTTTGTGTGGGTGAGTAGATAACTAGTTGCCAGACAGCTGATAAAATGACACATTTGTAACAGGAGCCAGAAAGCAGTCAAAGGGAGGAAGCAGTCCAAGGCGACCTTTGGCCTGGGAGTGCACACAGAGTGGAAAGCTGAGTGAAGCTTTGCCTATGGTACAGAGAAGCCCATTGAGATTTGCTATTTTGAAACACTTAGCCAGTTGTTTTCATCATGCAGGTGGCCCTCTTGCTGCTCCCAGATAGTGATCATGTTGTTTGGAGGTGTCAGGTTCCGGGTTTGAATGCTCACTCACATTCATTCCCCCTGCTGAGCTCTGAGAAAGATGGGCACTGGGGTAGGGTCACATCTTTCCACCCAGGTAACAAGTGACAGCTCCAAAGTCCCAACACGGGTAGACCGAGCCTCTGCCTCCCCAAATTCCATTACTTCCTGACTCTATGCCTTCCATCTGTCAAAGAGATCAGCCTTCACTGACTTAGATGTAGGTGCCATGAAGTGTGTGTGTGTGTGTGTGTGTGTGTGTGTGTGTGTGTGTGTGTTTTCCCCTTGGAGCAGAGATCGAGCTATGTGGAATTAAGATGGCAGCTTTGCTGCAATTTGTTAGTTTGCTGAATTTGTAAACCTGCTAGCCTCTGATAAATGGAACTTTCTTCTGGTGTTTTTAAAAACCACTGCAGAGAGCATGAAGTACTCATAACCTCCAAACCAATCAATAAAATGGTCCACAAAACACCTTTACAGATGTTCAAAGTTCATGGAGTATCTAAACCGTCAAGCATTAGAGGGTTAAAAGAGAAGGATTTGGACAGTAAAACAACACCCACTTCAAAGCAGGTTCCGGAGAGAAAAGGATTGTATGTCTGATTTTATGACCATGAGACATCAGTTCTGGGCTCTCATAAACTTCCATCCAGGAGGAGGAGAAAGGAATGCAGGCACCATTAAAGCAAACTTTATTGACACCTGAATCATGCCAAGTAGTGCACCTGGGGAAAGGGTTCAAACTTTTGCTTCAAGAACCTTCAGTCTCACTGTGGGACCAGTCTAGTAAACAGGTTTTCACTAACTGTACATAGAAACCCATGCTAAGGGCTTGCCATCTTTAACTGGCTCACAGGATGCAAGATAGGACTTTATAAATTGTTGTCAACTACTGCTTTTCAAATACCGAACAGTAATACACATATTTGCTGGTTGACCAGTAGTTAAAAAAGTGGTAGCACACATTCCACAATCTTGAGGGTATATCTTTTGGCACTTTTCCTTATTTCTTCAGCTCCAGTGCCCACATGCCTACTAGCAGAAAGTCCCTGTTGAAGCTCTCCTTTAGAGAGTCAAAGAGGGAGCAGTGGTTGGTGACTGTATATCCAGACTGACAGAGAACTTGAATAGCAATGAGGACTTCTCACCGCATAGGTCAGCAGATGACCGTGGTACACGAAGGTGATGCAGAATGTACAGATGGAGACCCAGCACAGGCTGCCGTCGTTCTTGGAGAGGAAAACGTCAGTCCCTCAGTGCCGAGCTCAGCTGGGGCACCTGCTCCTGATACCCAGTTCTTTCAGGTCACAGAGCTGCTTCCCACGTGTCAACCTGCCCAGGAAGGCTGGGCAGGACAAGTGCTAGCCTGGACCACTATTTCTTTTCCATCTGTTGGGACCCGTCTGAAGGAGCGGGAGGAGGGTGTCTGGCTACTTCTCTTTTTAAACCCTTAGAACACAGTCAGTCTTCTTACGCCCTCTTCCCTATACTATAGCATGGAGGCCACCTCTGATGTCAGCGGTTAGAAGGTCTGTAATTCCAAAGTTGGTTTTTTGTCTTTTTTTGGTGGTGGGCACTTCTCTTGCTAGAGAAAAGGAAAGAGGGACAGATACAATCCCTGGCAGGGTGTGCCTAATTTCTGCTATTTTAAACAACACAATGAAAAACCATGTTATGTACACAACCCATGTGTGCACAGACGTGAATATTTCTCTAGAGAATATCTAGACATGGAATTGCCAAGTTGAAAAAAATGTGCATATAAAAGGTTAATAGATAATTGTCACATTGTCCTCCAAAAATGTTCCAGTTTATCCTCTCACCATGCTTTCTGAGAGAGCCTATTCACCCTCTCACCAGTATTTGTTATTACTTTTCATTTGTGCCAATCTAATGGACAAGAAAGGGCATCTCAGTGTGCATATGGCCCTGATTATTCATGAGGTATGCTATCTTTTTTATTCATTATTCCTATTTCTTCTTTGTCAGATTTTTTGCCCCTTTTTTTATTTAATGTGCATACATTTAACATTTCACCATTGGACAGTATGCTAATTATAGATTTATTTAAGTTAAGAAAAGTTGTTCTTTTTATTTCTAGTTCCCAGGAATTATTTTTTCTTTTCTTTATGCAGAAATAGGTGTTAACTTTGAACAAATGCTTTTCTCAAATATATTAAGATGATTATGCTTTTTTTTCTTTCTTAGTCTGTTAATATAATAAATTACATAAGTGAATGTTCTAATGTTGAACTAGGCTTCTATTCCTGGAATAGACCCTATTTGGTCTGATATTATAGGGTTGCAGATTGCTCAGTTGTTCACTAAACAACTCATTCACACGGCAGCAAGTTGTGCAGGGCACAGCCTTTATAGCCATGCGTAGTGGATGGCCCTGAGGTATACTATTTTTTAAAGAAACACTGCTAGAGTCCTGCCTGGTGTGGTTCAGTGGATTGAGTGCTGGCCTGTGAACCAAATGGTCGCCAGTTCAATTCCCAGTCAGGGCACATGCCTGGGTTGCTAGCCAGGTCCCTGGTATGTGGCGCATGAGAAGCAACCACACATTGGTGTTTCCCTCCCTCTCTTTCTCCCTCCTTCCCCTCTCTCTAAAAATCAATAAATAAAATCTTAAAAAATAAAAAGAAAAAGAAGAAACACTGCTAGATTGTTAATTAAGATTATTTGCATCTACAGCATAGAAAACATTGACCTATAGTTTTCTTTCCTTTTACTGCCCTTATTCAGTTTTAATGTCAGAATTATGGTAGTGCCATGAAACTAGGTAGTGCCCCATCTGCTTCTCTGCCCTGAAACAGTTTATGTAACATGGGCAGTTTCTGTTGGTAAAGGTTTAGGAGCTCACCTTTATAACCAGCTGGGTCTTGTGTCTAGATCTTTGCCTACTTGCCATTTACTTAAAGGTTAGTAATTTGTTCAGGTGTTGTTGTTGTTTTTTCTCAA
Organism: Mormoops blainvillei; assembly: GCA_004026545.1. NCBI lineage: Eukaryota > Metazoa > Chordata > Mammalia > Chiroptera > Mormoopidae > Mormoops > Mormoops blainvillei. Next base: position 62,303 of record PVJD01007305.1, on the reverse strand, counting down.
ACCAATATTTGGATTTTATATTTTCCTGGGAAACTGATCACTTCAAACTTTTGATTAAGTTCATGCTATGAATTCATGCTTTAAGCATATCCCTTTGCTCTAAATAAAATCATGATAAATAAAAACATTTTTGAAAAATTAAAAAGATATAGGTGTGCTTAAAGATAAGATACACATCTCCATGAACCAGAAACGGAAGAAAAGCCACTGTGTGAAAAAAGGGAGCTGAAGCCAGAGCCTGCTGGGCTCTGTGTTGGGCAAAGGAGGAAAGGGATGGGGGGGGGGGTGCACCTCCTGCCTCCTCTCCACTGCCCGCCCCCCCACCCCCGCCCCCGGCCAGCTGCCCCGGGACACTTTCCTGCACCAGGATCTGCTCCTTCCCTGCACCCTACCCACCCATGTGTTTGCAGCAGTCCTCTCCTGGGCATGTCATAGCCTGTGGCTTGCTTCTCTGATCTGCTATCCTTTTCGCCTTCTTTCGGGGGTTAATTAGAATTCCTGGGCCTCGAGAGTATCCTGTGTCACCTTCCTGGGTTGTTACAGGTTTTATGTTTATATATAACTTATATCATGTCTAGAGAGTTGGGTTAAGAGGGAGAGGCATATGACAAGTTTATCCTAATAGTGTAAAAACAAACCAAAACATTGCATGCACTCAGGCTACCACCTTGAACTAGAACCCCCAAAGGAAAAATTAAGTTAGACCTAAGATCTCAGTTTTAAAAATTCACATCCTAGTGAATTTTTGAAGCAGTCCCTCTACTTTGCATGTATGTATTTTCAATATACAAAAATGTAAACAGTACTCAGGTCTTTGGAATAAAACATGCCAGGTCTTGTCATCTCTCCCTACCACTTTCAATCCTCTTTTCCACAAGGAACCTGTGGTTAACAGTTTGTTGTAGATTAGAAACCTTCCCGTCCTTTTATGGCAATATGCACAAGGATTTGTATATAATTTGTTTATTGTTCCATTTAGCTTCACAACAACCATAAGACGTTAGTATTATTAACCCCATTTTATGGGTGGGAAAACCGAGACCTAAAAAGTTCGGGTGATGTGCCAAGGGGCCATCAGCTAATTAGCTTGGACATGTTTCTCATTTTGAAAAGAGCCAGTACTTCTTTTCTGATTGAGACACTACACTTGAAAAAAAAAAATGAACGCGTTTTGCTCAGTGATATATTTCTCACAAACCCAAAATGGTCCGAGGGAGTCCCAAGGGACCCTGGGGTCTCTCAGCTCAGCTACACTCTACTCTAGCAGCTGTCCTTTGGGAGGCCTAAATGGGCAAGCCCGTGGCCTGATAATTTGAATTTCAAGAGATCTTTATCTGGATTTCAGATCTTCCTTCTTGAGAGGGTGGTTTAACTCCTGTGAAAAGACGTCCTTTAAGTGTGCCTCCAGGAAAGGTTTTATTGGGGGTAGGGACTCCGACGGTTCCCCAAAGTACCCCTGGGGGAAATACAGGAGACCCTGGCAGTGGCTTCAGCCAGGATGAGTTTGGGGAGAAACGAAGGGAAGTGGACGGCCCACGGGTCTTGGGCAGGCGAACCAGTGTTTCCTTGTTCATTCCCCTCGGTTCCAGGGATTTTCCCAGTGGACCCAGCACTGAGACCGGGAAACGGAAACTCTTTGATCTATTTATCTATTTTAAAGCCAGAATAACGCGTTGGAGCTAATTTCACCTCCTGCATCGGCCAGGCCGCCTAGAATGCCTAACGCTTCCTGATGGTTGTTTGGCGAAGGCGTGGCTGGACCCACACACATGCACACCCCCTGGCCCGTCCCCGTTTATCACCTTTCCGGAGAGCCACAGCCTCCCTTCACTCCTCTTCCCCTGTGCCGAGGGTAGGGACAGCCCCCCGGAGGGCTGCGGCATCTGCCTTCCCGGGCAAGTCACAGAAGCAAGGCCCAAGACTTGAACGTATTTGCATCACAGTACCTGTGCAAACCTCAAAAACCGTGCCCCTTCCCCCACAGGCCCTGGAGCAGCCGCCACGGGCCTTCTGATTTGATGTGGGAGGAATCAAGCATGCAGGCGGAGGCACCTCGGTTTGGCCGCTGATGCACTCTATTTCACATTTAAATGCAGCAACCCCGTCACATGGCTGGGAGTCTGCGGCCCCGCCCTCTCCGGCCCCGCCCCTGGGAGCCCTTGGGTGGGCAGAAGCACCATCCCAGGGTCCACCCCAGGAACCGCTTCTCACAGCAACTTACAGAGAAACTAGCAGCTGGAGGGGAGAGCTGAATTTACCCTTCTCCCAGGCAGCCGCCTCCTTGTTGAAATGAGAGGGTCATTTCTCTTCAACTCAACTGTTTCCGAGCAGTGTGTCTGAACCCTAAACCTAGGCAGGCTTTCATCAAAGGTCTGCGGATTAGGAAGAGATGATTAAGACTCACCTTTCCTTCCCTAGCAGGATCAACAAATTTCATTCAACTTTACCAAGAGCTAATATGTCAGAATAGGAAAAGGGCGACAGACACTTCGGTTGGCACACCATACCGAGATTGGGAATTTGGGCTTCCTTGTCCACAGGGGAAATGCCCTTAGATGTGACTAAGGGCTCGTGCGCGCCTGTGTTTCCTGGCACTTTTGTGTTTGGGGAACTGTTTGCAGAAGAGTATATAAAAAGGCAGTAGGGATACCCTTTCAATTTGCAATTGATGAGAGATCACTCTGAAGTCCAAGACAAGAAATAGAAATAAGCTGGAGATTTCTTTTTAATGTAAGCTGTGGGGACCCTAGTAGAGCTGAATCTGTTATTATAAGACCTTTTGGATTGCAACATGTCCATGTTATAATACCCAGACATGCCCAACATTTATTGTGTGTGTGTACAACTAATTTCTGATTTTAAGACATTTTTTCTTGGCCCAACATTTTGATTTAATGTTTACTTTGGATAACCCAAGGTTTCCAATTTTAACAAAAAACTACCCATTCTTTTTTTTTCCTTTGAACACACTTAGACTCTTCAGACCCAAGTTTCCCTTTTGTTCAGGGTGGGTACTTAGCCTTGGCAGTCTTGAGAAGACTGTCAAGAAAGTTCATACCAGACTCAACTTTTCAACTTCCACTGTCCAGGAAATATTCCAAGGACTTTTAGCAATCTACAAGCCCCTGCCCTTTTTAAGTGTGACAGCCCTGAATTTAAGGCTAGAGGATTGCTTTTCCAGAGGGGTCTTCTTTTTCTATTCTAGTTGCTATCGAATAGCTAAATTAGGTGGAGGCCCATGTCTGAGCAATAGGGTTGCTGTGACTTAAAAAATGCTAATGAGTTAACTCTGCAGTGACAATGAGACACCCACAGAAAACAAAGGTCATGGTTGGGCTTTGGTAACCTCAGCACAAGGCACGATATCTCTTTAGCAGGCTAGCGGTAATGTGGGGGGAGGGAGGCTGTTCCACCCTTTGCCTTGTTTTGGCCCTCAGGAGAGTGTGGGGTGTGTGTGTGTGTGTGTGTGTGTGTGTGTGTGTGTGGAGCTCAGCCAACACAATGATAATTGCTAACATTTTTAAAATAAAGATTTTATTTAAAATATTTTTAGAGAGAAGGGAAGGGAGGGAGAGAAACATCAATTGGCTGCCTCTCTCACACCCCCATCCCGGGGTCTGGCCCACAACTCAGGTATGTACCCTGACTGGGAATTGAACCCTCGACCTGTCAGTTTGTGGGACAATGCCCAACCCACTGAGCCACACCAGTCTGGGCTAGCTAACATCTCTTGAAGGCACTGTGCTGGGTATCTTACCTCTGTCATCTCATTTGATCCTCCCAATCACCTCAAGGCAATTACTGTTGGAATCCTCATTTTACACTGAAAGTAACTGAGGCCTAGAGAAGTTAAATTACTTAAGGACGCCAGGTTTTGCATGGAGGTCTGTTCTGTTTCCAGTACGCACATCCCGACCTAAACCATTAAAGCCAACATCCAGAGCAGCAGCCCAGAAACTGGCCCCAGGGAGCTAGTACTGATGTGAGCAGCTTTGGGTGACTCCGCTGCCTGCAGGGGACCCAAGGTCCTGGCAGCAGTACCCAGGGGAATTAGCAGGTGTTCTTATCTCCCCCCGCCCAACCACCCCACCAGGCATCTGGAATGGGAGGACGGGTGAACCCAAGCCAAGAGTATCAGAGAAGAACTGCTACTGTGTTGGCAGTTCTGCTTTTGAAAAGTAAATATCAGTCTCCACCTTGGCCTGGAAACAGGAACCTTTTGACAAGATTGGCGTAACTGATCCCTGGCCCTAGCTGTGGCGTTCTCCTCCAGGCTATCAATCCTGCTTTATCAACAGCCATGCCCAGTAGATAGGGTGTCTGCCTGGGAAGCGTGCCCTCAGCCCCACTGACGGAGTGTGCAGGGGAATTCACCTGGGCATTGCCTAACTTCGCCTGATACGGGGACCAGGATTGCTGTCTTAGAGGGAGTTTCACGGATTTTCTCTTGGCCGTGAAGGGGTTTCCAAAATCAGAAAAGCTTATGAAGCCTGTGGCCCCTTGGGAGAGCTTGTGAGAAGCAGAAGGCTATCTCCCCACTCCCTCTCCCAGAGCTTCCCAGTCAGTGTGTCTAGAATGGGTCTCAGTCTCAGGGTGACTGAGTACTTCCTGGGGCAGTGGGATGCCCCCGGCCACTGACCACTGACCTCTACAGCTTTGTCTTCTTACCCCAGGGTGCTGTGCAAATATTGGCATTTCCTGCATGTACCACGATGTGACAAAACTTGGAAAGGACTTCTCTCTCCTGCCCTCCGAAGATTGTAATGACAAACCCAGCCCTCTACTCCCTTTGTCCCTGTGAGGGGTTAGGGCTTGGGCAGTGACCTCAAACCTAACTTTCTCTTTAAAATTCTCCCCGTACCTCCCTCCCCTCCTCCACAGTTTCCATGGCTACAGAGCTGATATTACTGACACAGTCTACCCCCACCTCCCCCTGCCCCACCATGCAAGGTGGGTAGCCCTGACCAACCCCAAGATTTCCTTCTAATCTCAAAACTGTTGCCCTGCCAGAGGAAGGAAGAGGCCTGAGGCCCTGTCAGGAGTAGTTCTTAGCTTCCTCTCTGGTGTCTCTGGACAGCTCTGATGGGCAGGTAAGGCTCCTCCTTCCCCAAGGAACCAGACACATCTTACCTGCATTGTGAACACACTTAGTTGAGGAGCTAGAGTTTCCCTCTGGGGGCTCATCTTTGTGTTTGGGGCCAAGCAGACCCTGAGCAAAGAAAGGTCATAGCTCATCTAGTTAGCACTTGCCCTGCTAGACATAACAGGACAGGGGGAGAGAGTCTGGAATGGCCAAGAATCAGTGGCTGCAAAATTCCTGAGTACAATCTGCTTTGATTAGAACTATGTAAAGACCCCCCACTGTATGCATGCCAGAAAGGGCTGGAGAATGCTAACCAAGGTGCTGCATCTCAGAACTGTTTTTAGTGTGGCTTTATTACTTTTACAACAGAAAAAAGAACTGAATAAACTTAGAACTTAAAAAAAAATCTCAGCAGCTTATGTGGTTCACATCTTCCATGTGGTCTTTTGATGACATGTGACATGCATACAAATGAGCTAATTGCAGTGTGGCTTCTAAGCCAGCAGCCTTGGTGTTCTTCTTAGCGGACCCCAATGGCATGGTTCATCTGTTTCCCCAATGTTCCCTGCCATGCTGAGCTGGAGAGAACTTTCGTTTATTAGAACAAGGTGTCTGTGACCCTGACCACACCCAGTGGAAGTTTCCAGACCTTCACCAGCACCCTCTGAAGAACAAGGGTCTGAGAGGGAGATAGCCTTGTCCTTGGAGCCAGGCGCCTTGCTGTGCTCGCAGGATCAGGCAGGCCAGGTGGGAGTCAGCTACCATTGGTGTCTTGGACCATGTTCTCCTCGACAAGACAGAACCTCTTCCTTTTTGATCCTGGAAGCCACACTAGAAATGAGCAGAAGTGCTGCCAAGGCGGGGTGTGCCCACACACACCGATGTTGGGGTTAGTGGTCTTTGTAGGCAGTCAGGGCTCCTTGAGGCCTGGAAGGAAACGTGCGCTCCTTGCATGTGCAGCTCCAAGTGTGGCCTCCAAGAGAGCATCAGGGAACCAGTAACTCCGAGGGCCAGAGAGCCTGTGTGGCTGCTTCCTCATCTGTGGTTAGTCCTACCAGGTGGCTAACAGGGTCTCTTTTACAAAAGCAGCCCAGAAAAAACCGGCTGGGCCTCTCTAAGGGCCCCTAAAGAACTAACCTCCAGTGTGGAGGCTCTGGTGCAGCAGCAGCAGCAAAGGCTACTATCTCCGCAGCCTCTAGCGTGGCTGTGCTCCAACGGTCAGTAGGTGCATTTGCCCCAAGAGCCAGGGATCCAGGTAGCAGAGCGGGCCCAGAGCCAGGTCTAGCTGGTGTTAGGAGGAGGCGCTGTGTCCTTCCTGGCCTGTGTGGAATGGTTGCATCTGCCTTCTGCTTTGGACTGCCTGGCATAGAGTTCGTGTGCAGGGACCACCTGCAAAAGGGAGTATTCTCTGGGGAGACTGAAAACTGAGTCGTGATCTCATTTGGACCTGCGCTGGTCTCCTTGAGTGGTCCCAGACTCCCTGTGTTGGCTGCAGGGAGTGGGGCGATGCCACACAAGGCTCTGGGGTCCAGGAAAGGGCACTCTTCCTCACACCGTCCTCCACCCCACCCCCCGCCCTTGTGACCTGTACTTACTCTCATGTGATGAGCCTGTGGCTTTCTGGAGGAAAGAAACTTGCACAATCAGAAATAGGAACCTGGAAAAATAACTCGGTGGGGCATGTGGGGAATTGGGCAATGAGTTGTCTAGAAGATTTTGGGCCCTGAGAGGAGGGTTAGAGTGAGAAACCAGGTTTCATCTGAGTCATGGCTAAGACCTGAGGGGGTCCCTGGGGCTTGAGACTTTGGAGGGACCGAAAAGCAAAGGGACAGTGTCTTCAACCTGTCAGACTCGAAGCTGGGCATGGGCCTCACCCTGGGAGAGGTGGGCAGGGGTAGGAGTTAAAATCATCCCGCATGAAGCTGAGGCTGCTGCAGCCCCGAGCCCCAGCCATCCCCCTTTCTACCCCAGAGCATGAGATCGGGCTCTTTCTTGGTGGTTTTGAGTGGGAATCATTCTCTTTACAGGCTCCTTACAAAACTCACCTGAGACCAGGCCAGGCAGGGCTGCAGGCTGCCTTTGTGGGAGAGAGAGCTCTGAGACTCACACTGGAGAGCCCTGCGGTGCTGGGGGTGGAGGGTCGACCCTCCAAGCGGGCGCTTGGCCCAGGCGGCCCTGCAGGGGAACTGGAATTCCTCAGAGCTTTGACCTTTTGAGGTTCTATGGGAAGGTTTCTCAGAAATGAAGTCCTTCCTCAGGAAACGAATCTCTTATACTGCACCTGCACCTGACGGTCTTATCTTCCCCCAGGGGCCTCGAGCTCTGTTCAGAGCACAGAGAAATTTCGAGAAAGTTCTGAGTGTACTGGTCCTCTTCTTTAGGGCCAGAGCAGTGGAGATATGAAAATTTGGATGAGGCAGATATAAAGCTGATACCCCAATTTTTTCCTGCATCCCCCTGAGCGACTTGCTAAGGATAATTTTCCTTAAAATGGTCCTGGCAATATTTGGCTGAACCTGAGCCTGACGGGGCTGGGAGCTGCTTTTGAGAGAGCTGTGCCCAGAGTCTAGGTAACTCCTGCAGCCTTGGAAAGCACCCTAACCGCCAGGCACACTCCAGTGCAGGTCTCTGCCCACAGAGTGGTTGAAGGACGCAAGAGCTTATTAGACGCCAGTTGAGGAGAACGAAGGTAGAAATGCATTGTTGTGTCTTCTTTGCCCTGCCACTTCCCTTGGAGAGTAGTTTTAAGAGTTCTGCTGATAAACTCATATTAGTAGTGTCAGATGCCAATGCGACCTGGTGTGTGCTCAGGAGCTCGGCCCCCTTGCCCTTGAAGAACCTTGTGATGTCAAAGGCTAGGATGCTTTCTGTAGGCAGGTGCAGTCATGTGGTCGGTGTCTTAGCTCAGGCTGCTATAACAAAATATCGTAGACTGGGTGGCTTAAACAATAGACATTTATTTCTCACTATTCTGCAGGCTGAGAAGTCCAAGTTCAAGGTTCTTGGTGAGGGCTCTCTCCCTGGCTTGTAGTTTGCCACCTACTTTCTGTGTCCTCACATGGCGGGGGGGGGGTGGGGGGGTGGAGCGAGCACACGCTCTGGTCTCTCTGTCTTCTTATGAGGGCACTGATCCCATCATGGATACCCACTCATGGCCTCATCTAAGCCTAATCACCTCCCAAAGGCTTCACCGCCAAATACCATCAGTTTGAGGACTGGGGCTTCAACCTGTGGATTTTGGGAGAACACAAACTATCAGTCTATAGCAATGTTTGGGGAGCGCGGGCCCTGGACCCAGTCATATCCAAGTGTGAACCTGACTTATTCCTTACTGGAGGTGTGACCTCGAACCTCTTCTGTAAAGTGGGAAAAATGATAGCGTCTTCAACACAGAGGGATTATGTATTAAAAATTAGAGTGACATAAAAACAGTAGATCAATGGTTACCAGAGGCTGGGGTGGGGTATGGGAACATGTTGGTCAAAGGTTACAAACTTTCAGATGTAAGATGAATGAATTCTGGGGATCTAATGTACAGCATGGTGACTATAGAGTTTAACAGTACTCTGCTGTATACTTAAATTTTTCTTAGAGTAGATATTAAACATTCTCACCACACACACAAAAACAGGTAACTAAATGAGGTAATTTATGCATTGAATATGCTAACTAATGTTATTGTGGTAATAATTTCACAACTCATACTTGTATCAAGTCATCATACTGGATACCTTAAACTTACACAATGTTGTTGGTCAATTATATCTCAATAAAGCTGGGAAGAATAAAGTGAGAGGGGAAGTAATGTGCTTAACACAGTGTCTAGAACGTAGGTATTGAAGCCAGGGACACACTGACCAAAGGGCTTTCAGTGACTGGACACCTCAGCCTGCAAATTCACAGGAAGGGGAGGTGGGGGCCCTACACCTTTGTGAGTGTTGAATTTGAGAATGTGAGGGTCGGGGTGGGGGAAGGTATCCCAGAAAGTCTTATTTACAAAGACTGGCCTAAGAAAAGATGCAAATTCTGTTGCATCCCTGAATTCATGCTGAGGCCACATGTTGTATTAGTGATAGTCTTTTGTGTTCCCCAGTTCCCCAAAAGAACCCTCTCTACCAGTCATCCATGCCGTTTTCCCCACTTCACCCCCATGTTGCCTCTGTGTAATTGCTTATGCTTTTTGCCCCTCCAGAATGCCCTGCCTCCCCATCCCACGACTTTTGTCAGTGATACAATATATTAGGTGTCCTTCCAGGCCCCAGTCCAAATGACGCTTCCTCCAAGAAGCATTTGGTTATTAACTCAGTCTGAAGTGGTCACCATTCCTGTCCAGTCATAACACACCATCCAGGCCATTATCTGGACCCACACCAGACACTGCCTTGGCCTCTTGGTGACTTCTGGGTGTGTCTTAAATCCACTATCACAAACCTCAGAGTCAAGGGAGCCCTGTTTTATATAGGGCTTGGACAATATTCGATGAACTAAGGAATAACTTTTCTAGCCCTCAAAGACCACTGTACTTCCTGAAATATTGGGACCAGAGGGGTGGAAAAGAGAAAAGTTTTTCCTCTCTCTTATCACCTATTTTCTGGTTATCTATCTGTCGGGAATCTTAGACAGGATGACCTTCATTTCTGCATGTCAGAGTGGGCAAACCAAGCCCAGGGAGGGGGAGGAATTTCCACTAGGTCACACAGCAAGTTAGTGGCAAAGCTAGGCCCTAGATTCAGCATGTGCTCAATTTAGTTCCCTCTCCTCGCTGCTGAGAGCTGTAGTGGAGTGTTGAGGGGCAAAGACATGGGTTCTGGAGCACTTGGGGGTTACTGTGAAAATTCAATGGTTTAATGCTTCCAGAGTCTGTCAGATCAGCCCTAGCATGGAAAGCACAAAATAAGAATTTGTTGCTATCACCTTTATTATTCCTCTGCCCTTCATTGACAAGCACTACCTCCTACTGCCAGATCCCTTCATTTTAGGGGAGAGGAGAACCCTGAGAGTAGTAACTGTGCCAGAACACCCTTCCTGGGCAGCAGGGGGCTTCGAGGACTCACCTTCTGGGTTACTGACCCCAGTGGCCTCGGGTGATTTTCTGGACCATCACAGACCCAAGGCCCAACAAATCCAATCGTATTTGTCTCTCTCTTTCAGTGAAGGGAAAACAAAAAGGTAGTTTCTCCCTTTGTTCCAGGTGTCCAGCAGACCAACTAAGTCTGATGCAGTATGCCCTCCACGGCTCTCAGGCCTGCCCAGTGGTCACCATGGCTCAGTGCAAGCAGCCACCACCGAGGTCTGCCTAAGCGCTGTCTGTCTGTCTATCTGTTAGCCAGCCTGCAGACCCTCTCAAACTAGGTCCTTGGCATGACAGGGTCCCGGAAGCATTTTTCATATTTCTCCCATCACTAAGCTGAAAGCAAGATTTCCCTTCTGTCTGGCTGGAGGGGCATCAAAGTCATCCCTGGGAGCCAGTGAGTGACAGCTTTGGCCTACAACCCCCCGAGACAGGGAGGTCGGCATTGCTGCAGCCAAACGCTGAGAAGCTTCTTTCTCAGCTTCCCAACGCCTGCACCCTACCAGGGAGCAGGAGACACAGGCAGGCACCCACCCAGAGACTGCTTTTTCCTAGGGCAGAGCTACAGTTTGCCTCCCTCTTCTGAAAACAAATTTAATTGCAAATATGGGACAGACCTAGGAGAAGGACTCTGAGAATTGAGACCAAAGTTCCCTTAGTGGGCTGAACTGTTTCTGGATTTCTATTCCACTACTGCATGGGAATCTGATTGGCTAAAAAAGAGTGCAGCACCAACTGCTGTCTGCTTAGCGCAGAAGCCCGGGGCATTAGGTGGGATTTTGTGTGAGCAGTTAGAGAATTAATTGGAGCAGCAATTCTCCTGCCCCAAATCTGATTCTATGATCCCGTTGTTTTTTTCTGCGTCTTCCCGGAGACTGTGACCATTCTTAATATGACGGCCCAGACAGTTCTTTCCCAGCTGGAAGCTGGGCTGGCTGAAGTATCTGTCCTCCCTCATTCCAGGGCCTTTGTGACCAGGGTCATATTTGGTTATTTATTCATTCATTTACTCACTTGGTCATTGAAATCACTATTCAAGGTGCTGGGGTTACAGTGGTAAACAGGAGAGATGTGGTTCCTAACCCCTTGGCGCTCTCAGTCTAGCAGAGGACAGAGGCATTGAGTGATTTACAAGAGCACTGGGTAATCTGAAATGCTGGTCTCCTTGGCCTGGTGGTTTGTGAAAGCTCCCTAGCGGAAGTGATATTTAAATTAAGACCAGAAGGAAGAGTAGGAAATATCTAAGCAGAGTGGGGTGTGGAGCATTTTGGCCAGAGATATTAACCTATGCAAAAGTTCTGAAAAAGCAAGAGAGAGCAAGTAGGAGAATGTGCCAGATGTAGCTGAAAGGAGGAGCAGGGGCCAGGACATGGGGCTTTGAGTGCCCCCAAGAGGATGTAGATTTTACTCTGACAGCAGTGGGAAGTCACAGATGGGCCTTCAAAAGGAGTGACCTGCCAGGTGTGTTTTAGAAAGTGCTGTCTAGTTTCTATAAGCTGATGGGAAACTTTTTCTCCCATTGATCATTCTAACTGTGATATCAGCCTGCTCAAGCTAACAGACCCAGCTCAAATGCGACCGCTGCGCAGCTTTCATTGACACCACAGCCGGAGTTTCAGTCTCTTCCACCCTCCCTTCATTAAGACACAAGTCTCATGTGTTGGTTTCTCACAGTCAGCACCAGATCGTGTTCGTGAGACTGAGCTGACCAACCAGGGGCAGGGTGCAATGACCTTGGAAAAGGGGAAGTTGGGAGTCATGAAGCTGCATGACCAGAATCTGAAAGTGCCTTTTGTAAAAGATGCACATCCTGGGACAGTCCGGGGGCAGAGCACAGGGCTAGCTTGAGTCATCCCTGTAGGAAAGAAGGCAAAGGTGGTCCCTTGGGGGAACTGTGTGGCTGGTCTTCTGTGATTTCTTCTCAGAGACTATCTGCTGATTCCTAGCCAACTGAGTCTGTCTGCCTCTCCCTTCCAAAGGCCATAATGACTCGATGCAGGCTGGCTGCAGGTATGGGCTGAGCTCCTGGAGAGGGGCAGCCAGGGACACTGGCATCCCTCGTGAAGGTGGTCTGGGTCAGACCACTCCCTCTCTCTACCTATAAGATTATAAAGGTAAAATTCAGAGAGGACATCAAGGCAAAATGATGAGAAAAAGAAGAACAGGGAGGTATGAGCTTGCCATGTAACCATCCTCAGCTCCGCATAACCAAGTGGTGTTCTTAACACTGTTGGCATTTGGGAACAGACATTCTTTGGGACAGTTCTGCATATTGCAGGACATTTTGACATCTCTGGCTTTAAAATGCTCTTGCATGGTGGTGGTGGGGGTATTTGGGGGATAGACCAAAACAGAAAAAGAACTCATGGAAAGAATAAAAATAAAATGTATTCTCAGTGGACAGTAAAAAGGAAAATTGCTCCGACACATTGCAATGGAATACTACATGGCTGTACAAAAGAAGGAACTCTTACCCTTTGTGACAGGATAGATGGGCCTGGATATTATTATGTTAAGTGAAATAAGCCAGTCAGAGAAAGACAAGTACCATATGCTCTCACTAATATGTGAAATCTAATGAACAAAATAAACTGATGAACAAAATAGAACCAGAGACATGGATACTTGGAACAGACTGACAGATCTCAGAGCAGAGGTGGATGGGGTGGGGGGAACTAGATAAAAAAAGGTGAAGAGATTAGCCAAAGAACATATGTGCAGAGCCTATGGACACAAACATTAGTGTGGTGAAGGCCAGGGGAGGGGAGACAGGGCTGGGTGGAGGTGGGCAAAGGGTGGGGGAATGGGGACATTCGTTATAGTGTCAACAATAAAAAAAATGCTTCTACACACTTTTAAATACTACCAACTACCCCTCCCCCAATTGAGAACCACTGTTCCAGTGTTTATGGGGACAGGGTGTGTATAGCTAGCTGTGTTTCAGATCCTTCAACTGGCAAACACGGAGCCTGGGAAAATCCCATTTGAAAATATCTTAGGGACGGTTTCGTACAGTGGGATGGTTTTTCTTCTCAGGCCACTCATGGGGGCTCCTGCTGTCTCCTGACCTCAAATGGAGTTTCTGCTGACTTCCCTAGCCTTGTTACTGTGTAGAATCTGTGGGCTAAACTCTGATTGTAGCCCAGGCCTTTCCAGGCCTCTTAGCTGGACCTGTCCTGGTGGCCGAGGAGCTGCTCTGCAGGGCCACCAGAGGGCGCTCCGGAGCCTCCGTTGTCTGCTGCAGGGAGCGCTCATAGCTGGAGTGACTGCAGAGGGAACTTGTCTTAAAGAGGCCTGGTCCTTAAAGAGACAGGGCCACACACCCACGAACTTGAACGGAAACGCCAAAGCGAGACTTCACTGATGACAAGCACTACTGGCTAGGCTCTGATGCTCCTTCGTCCTAGCCTTTGTGAGTTTTGAGCTGCCACCTTTGGAGCCAGTCTCCTTCACAGCTTGCCCTCAGCCCTTGTGGCCACTCCTGGGCCTGACAGGGACTGGGTCAGCCTGCTTGGTGGCGTCAGAGCTCCTGGCAGAGCAGCGCAGGCCTGGGATGCATCTGCAGAACCCTGGCTGAAAGAGCGAGGAGCACGGCCAGCTTCAGGGGAATGGTGGCCTCAGGAGGGCAGAGGGCCAGCCCGTGAGTTCTGACCCCTGCTGGATATGCCCCTGCTTCACTTGGAGCTGATAAGTTCAGAGCGGTTGAACTTTGTCTCTGGGTTTTCGGGATTTAGAGAATCCTTCCATCTTATCTACTGGCCTCTTTCCAAACGCTGATGAGGATGCTGTGGTAAGTAAATCAGGAAGGGGCTCCAGACTCTACTGTTGAGCCCTCTGATCAACTCTCTAGGAAACCTCTTGCATTGACCCCCTGGGCGGTGCAAACTGAGCCACATTAGGTAAGGGCCATTTTAGCTGGGGCTCGGCACGAGACTCTTCTGAAACTGCAGCTTGCTTAATCAAGCTAAGGCAGCTACTCTGTTTGGCATGCTGGGCTCACTATGGACCCTGGTCATGGGAGCAGGGCTTCAACACACCCCTGGGAAACATGTGGGTTTGGGTGAGGGGCTTCATGGCTACAGGGACTTGGATGTCACTGTGCCTTCTCCTGACCAAGAGAGGCAACAAGGGGGTGAATGCTCCTCTCAGGTTTATATCTTGCCAGAGCTGCAGATCTTTCCAATGACTCAAGCTTACACAAAACTTTGGTAGAGAAATGAATAACTGGGGAGTGCTATGAGTTAATCTGTGCTGCCTGCAGATCTGTCTGCTGCAAAAAAAAGCAAGGAGGCTGGGAAGGGGCGGGTAGGAAGGGGGCCAAGGACAGAACTGCTAGGCCAAGCCTCGCCCCTTAGAGGTGACTCAGAGATTACACGTGTGGACTCTGGATTCAGAATCTGAGTCCATTTCCAAGGTCACCACCTGCTAGCCAATGGCTTGTCTTTCTGCTTCTGTGGAACCGAGATGCCTGGGGAATTTTCTTCTTTCAAGGCCCAGGGATCGAGGGTGAATCTTAGGTCAGTAAGTGCCAATTTACTGTATCAAGGTAAAGGAAATGAAGCAAGGAGCGGGAAACAGGCCACGCCGGGGTCTGCTAAGAAGCAAAGAGTACAGTCCTCTAGGGCTGGGATAAAGCCTGAAAGTCATCTATCTGATCCACCTGGTTGCCCACCCACAGATGTGAAAACTGAGGCTGAAAGGACTTGAGACTGGCCCAAGACAGAGAAGCAGTAGGGTTTGGGTGGGACTGGAGTTCAGGAGACTGTCATTGAGCTGATTGCATGTAGCTTGTCTCCAGGGTCACCTGCCCTGCTGTAGTAGATGTAGTTTTCTTTGGGAATCAACTCTCTTTTTGCTTAATCACTGGTGGCCCTGGGGGGTTCTGCCTTGCATTTCTTCTGTAGCTCTGATCTCTTTCTCGCTGAGTTTAACTTTATTCTTTTTGTGCATTTGTTCACTTATTGTAGTCCAGTCCCAAGATTACACATGTGGACTCTAGATTCAGAATCAGGGTTCCTTTCCAAGGTCACCACCTGCTAGCCAGTGTGGCTTGTCTTTCTGCGTCTGTGGAATGGAGGGGATAGTAGTGCCTATCTCGTGGGTTTATTATGAGGATTAAGTGAAATAATCTATGGGAAGCACACAGAGCAGTGCCTGACACTTCAGAGGCACTCATTAAATGTCAGCTGTTGTTAATTTTATTTATTCAACATGTATTATTGAATGCCAGTCTGTTGGGCTTTTGACAGAAAGCTGACCTGGGGGCACAGTGTAGTTACGGCTGCTGCTTCGGAAGTCTACCTGAGTCTCATTCATACTGGGATCATTGCTGGGATCCAGTGATCCCAGTGAAAAAAGAGATAGTCCCAGCTTTTAAAGAGCTGATCTACTGTGGACACTGAAAACCCTTGGTTCTTTGACTATCACAGCCTGCTCTTTCTTTGTGTTTTTTAATTTGAATGCAAAGGGCTCAATCCCCCCACCCCACCCCACCCCCTTGCGTGTACACCCAGCCTCTGCTCCCTGGTGCTCTCTGCTGGCCCCAGAGTGGAGAGAGGCAAATGGATATCCTCTTTACCAGCAATGACCTCTGCGGGGATCAAGGCAGCAGAGGCTCCTGGGGCCTTCTTGTTGTGTACAGTGGAGCTGGGCCGCTAACAGTGAGGAAGGAAGAAAAGTGGAAATAACCAGTTTGGGTTCTAAGCACAGTCACCGTTTTCCATTCTGGTCAAGTGGCTGGTAGAAACAAGAGTTGGTTGTTGGGGAGGAAGTGAGTAGCACACCCCTGGGAATTATGTGATAGGCCACTGACCTTCAGAAGGGGATGTAACTTCTTCCCACTCAGTCCGTCATCATCAGTGCGCCTGGCAAGGTGTGGTGGTGAGGCAGGAGCAGAGCTGAGGGGGAGAGGAAGGGGATAGGGAGCTGAGGACAGCCTGCGGGGACAGGCTGGAGGGAGGGCTGGGGAAGGAGGGGAGCATTCACTCAAAGGACTGGACAGCGAATGGTTAGTGCGGGCTTGGAGGACACCTTGTGATGGGTGCTGATTCAGTGCCTTGGGGCGCATGGACGGGTCTGCGCTTCGCTGAATCAGGGCCGCCTGTCCACAGGAAGGCACCCCGGCTGCTCTGACAGATTGGGGCTGCTGGCTGAGCATTTCACCTTTGGCAAAGCGCAGATGAGAGTAACTCTTTAACTCCTTCCTTCCTAAGAGGTGGATTGGGTCTCCCCAGACTCCTCCCCACCCGCAGGGCCAGGACTCTGGAGGCCTCTGCTCCAGCCTGAAATCACCCTGGTGCTCAAAGGCTCACACACGTGCCGTGCCCAGGTTGGAGTCGGGCTGTGTGCTGTTACCATCTACTAGAAGCCATCCAGCAAAGGAATCAAGGGGATCTTGACGTAACTGCCCTTTCCTGGGACAGCTATGTGTGAGACAGGTGTTTGGTGATGGACAAAGGCTGGAAGGGTTTCCTAGAAGGTGGTCTCTAACCCATGGATCAGCAAAGATTTCCAGGTACTTTTGTCACTGTGCTTTCACCAGTCACTGACAGTGCAGACAGCATGCATAGCATTTATTTATTCTTCTTTAAATTAAAAAAAATTTTTGTGTGTATTTATTAGAGGGAAAGTGGGGAGACGGAGAGGGAAACATCAATGTGTGGTTACCTGTCACGCGCCCCCTACCGGGGACCTGGCCCGCAATCCAGGCATGTGCCCTGACTAGGGAATCGAACCGCGATGCTCAATCCACTGAGCTACACCAGCCGAGGCAGCATGTATGGCATTTAAAAGCATGAGCAGATGGGAACAGGGTTCAAGTCCCAGCCCTCCCCTTACTGGCTGGGTAGGTTACTTAGCTGCTCAGTGCCTCAGTTTTCTCATCTGGGAAATGGAGGGAACTGAGATAATGAGGTTCATGGCGAGATAACCTTGTAAACAAAACTCTAAGATCCAAGCCAGGTGCACTGCAGTCATTCTCTGTTAATTATTAGAAGTGTTCCTCCTTGTTACCCCTAAGATTCCTCTCTCCCTCTACCCTGAATTGTGTTCTGGAGGGGAAAGTCCAAGACGGGATTGGACCGAATGTAGAAAAAAGCAAACTATGGCAACGCTAAGGAGAGCAACTGTAACATTTTAGTTTCAAAAATGCTGAAAATAGCTTGTTCAAGCCTTTGTAGATAAAAATGTAAAATGTATGCAAATGTATGTGACTCACGCAGAAACATACATCCATGGCCTGCTCATAACCAGTGCCTGGATGTGGCCGTGAGGAAAATCCCTGCAGCGTGCAGAGATGCCGAGGCTGCCTTGGTGGTGGCGGTGGTGGCGGTGATGGCTGGGGAGGGGGCAGTGTTCCTGCTTCCCTGGGCTGTACCCCTGCCTCTACCTTTCTTCTGTTTTCTGTGCCTTCTGAGAGTTCCATGTGGGAAGAAGAGAGGCCCTGGACCCCTCTCTGCTCCTCCACCGTTCCTGTCCACCCTGTGATTCTTCCGAGAGCCCACTTGCTTCCTCTCCCATCCGGGCTCTATTTCTGGATCATTTCATTGGAGATGTACGCCTCCCTCTCCAGTAAGCTCCGGGTGCTGGCTCGGTCCTCCCAGTCTTGTGTGCAAGGCAGGAATGGTGGGCGGGTGATAGCTGAGCAGGTAGGGGCCGCAAGAGCCACGGCCAGGGCGGGAACCAGGAGGGCTGGGGCAGGGAGAGCCAAGTGGATGCAGGGAGGGGCCAATATTACTTGACGGTTCCACTGCAACTACCTGTGGAGACTTTCCACAACCCAGAGCATCTTCCACTGCACGTCCCAACCTGCTGTGCGCCTGTGGCCACCGTCTTCCCCTGGGGCAGCTCTGCAGGCCTCTACCCAAGCAGCCGTAGGGCTGGGTGCAGGCTTCCCTTCCGCATCGTGGAGAGGGTCCACTTCTCCTCTTAAGAAGAACTAGACCTGCAGTTGCTTGGAATGATGAGAAGCCTCCTCCCCCATGCTCTGCGGATGTTGACAACACGGCTCCCCACAAAGGCCAGGGGGAGCTGCGCCTTGTGGGCCTGTCTGTACAGCTGGGTCCCAGCTTTGCCCTTACGCTTCCTGGGGGTGGGGTGGGGGTGTGTGGGGGTGGAGAGGGCCACCTCCATGATCAGAAACCTCACTATCTGAGGTAAAACCAGTGTACACAGCCCAGTGCAGGATTCCCTTGGTAGGCCCACTGCCTCCATTCTTCCCTTGCGCTCCGAAGCTTCGGCCCTGCTGCCCTGGGCCACCCTAGGCTGGCCCCACCCCTGCAGTCGCTTCTGCGGAGTCCTCTGGCCCAAGGAGGCTTGCAGAACCCAAGCTGCCTTGAGTCTCATAGAGCCAGCACTCAGGGGATAGGCACCGTTCCCCCCACCTCTTCACTGCTTTTGTGGGGTCTTAGGAGGGATTTTGTCTCTACAAGTTCTGTTCTCAGAGGCATCTTGGCCCCAGACTTCCCTCCATTTGTGTGTGACTATGTATACATAGTAGTATGCCTCCTGTGCTGTGCTAGGAATCCCCAGAAGGGGATCCTGGAGGGGACCCAGCAGGGACCCCGACCTCCTCCTGTACCCCAGTTTGTCCTCCGCAGCCCCTCACTCACCCCCAGCCTCTGGTTTTCCTCCAGCTGCCGCCCCCCTGGAGTGTAGGGCACGAATGGCCCAGCTGTTAGGTCAAGGGTGTTTAGATAGATGAGGCGTTTTTAAGGTTTGGAAGGAAAGAGCCCCTGGGCAGCCAAGGCGGCCCGCAGACAGGCAGGACATTAACCCCATCAGCGCCGCCTCCCAGGTTTGCCTCGGGGAGGGGCCTGACAGCCGCACCAGGCCCCTGAAACTGCGCTTAGAGATCCTGGGGTGGCAGGTGATGTCACCCCTGCGGGCGCTTAGGTCTCCCCGTGGCACCTAGTCTGCGGGTTGTCAGAATTTGGCTGAGCCCAGCGAGGGGAAGAGAAGGAGCCTAGGCCTGTGCCGCTGCACGGAGACCCCGGCGGGGCCAACGCTCCGTTGTCACCGGCTGGAGCCCTTCTCGTCCGGGCGTCGGTGGGGACAGTGGCTGCTTCCCCGCACCCCCACGGGGTCTGGAGGCGTGCTGCGGCGGGGGAGGGGGCGCGAGCCTCGCGCAGATTGGTCGTGGCCTCGGCCCCCGCCCCTGGGCGCCGCGCAGCCCGGGGGAAGTTGCTAGTTGGCGCGCGGGCTGCGGGGCCGCGGCTCCCGGATCCGCAGCGGAGCTCCCCGCGGCCGCAGTGGTCGGCAGGGCTCTCGGGGGCGCTCGGCTGCCCCCGCCTGCCCGCCCCCGCCCTCTTGGCAGCTCCGGCTCGCTCCTCCCTGCTACCTGTTTCCCTGCCTCCCCCCGCCTCCATCCTGCGCTCGGTAACTTCGGCCTTCAGGGCTGGCCGCCCCTCCCGGCTCCCCGCCAGCTTATCCGCCAGCCACCCGCGCCCTCCCTCCTTTGTTGTGCGATGAGGGTCGGGTTTCCGATCTGACGGAGCTGCTGCCGCCTCCATCGCGCGGAGCCGCGGGCATGGAACCGTTGAGCCACCGGGGCCTGCCGCGCCTCTCCTGGATCGACACCCTCTACAGCAGTACGTGTGCGCGCGGGCCGGGGAGGCTGGGCGGGAATGGGCCCCGCGCCCCGCGCCCCGCCAGGAGCCAGGACGGCACGGTCCCGAGATGCCGGGCTTGTCTGGGGAGCTGGGCGCGGGCTGGGTGCTGCGGGCCCAGCGGACCGGGAGGCGGGGGAGCGGCGTGGGACCCCCACGATGGGCCACAGATGGGGTCCCCAGAGCGGACTTCAGGCCAGTGGGAGCAGGGCAGCGGACCGACGGGGCCAGTAGAGCTGTGTCACCCCTCTCCCACCTGTTGGTGTAGGCGACCACTCCCCGGCCCTTGGGAAGAGGGGAGAGCCCTTGGAAGGTGCTGCCTCCGTTCCCCGACCGGCTGCTATTCCTGCCCATGCTGAAGCAGAAAGGCCATTTTGGCAAAGTCCTTGGGGCTGGAGTTTGCCACCTCAGGGACATCCTGAGACGTGTGTGTGTGTGTGTGTGTGTGTGTGTGTGTGTGTGTGTGTCGGGGTGGGGGTGAACGGGAAGGGAGAGTGTTTGTGCAGATCTTCGCGGGGGCCATTTGGATGAAGGAGCTGAAAACCCCCAGCTCCGCAGTCTTTCCTGCCGTCCTCGTCACCACCCCCACCCCACCCCCACCCCACCCCCCAAAAAGAAAAAACGAGCCTTTTCGGCTTCTCCACTCCCTCATTCCCAAATCTGCTGCGATCTTGTGATTGCTCCTGCGCTGCCGCTGGGAATGTGTAACTAATTACTCGTACATTTTGGTGCGGGGGGTTAAGCGCCCCCACCCCGCCTTGCTTAGGTGGTTGGAACACTGCACACACCCCACCCCCGCGTTGAGATGCCTTCCCCAACGCTCTCAGTAATGCAGGAAGAGGGTCCTGCTGGCCCCTGAAGGAGACAGGTAGTGGATTTTCCTCTCCCTATCACTTCAGCAGGACCCTCCCACTCCCTTTGCTACTCTCCTAGTCCAGAGCCCCGAGGCAGGAGGTAGGGGTTGAGGGAGAAAGGTGAGGCCAGTTTCTGGTTCTGGACACTGGCTCTGGCTCTGACCATGGGTCAAGGACATTTTAAAAAGCCAACTTGGCTGGAATTCCTTGTATCAGTCATACGGAGGGTGGGAGGAGGGAGTAGACAGGGATGACGCCTCGGACCCCAACTTCTTGCCCTGGAGGCTCCTTAGTATTCAGTACCAGCCTCTGACCTCTGTATCCCCTTGGGTCACCGTCATTCCTCTTACCTTCTTCTTCTCCTCCCTCCTC
>PVJD01007305.1:0-35378 GCA_004026545.1 Mormoops blainvillei | reverse complement strand
TTCACCTCCACAGTTCCCAAAGGAAAATAAAGAGAGCCCTGGGCCTTCAATCAGGCCACTGTGCACCAAGGTCCTTTGCTGAGGCCAGGGCCAGCTGGGCTGCACATCTAGCTTCTGCATTTGAAATCACCCATGCGTAGCATGTTAATGATGGGGTAGTTTGGAGCAGACCCTCCAGCCCCACTCCCCACACCTGCTAAGTTCCCCCTTTCCAAGCTCCAAGAACCCCCTGCTGAGGTCAGTCTCTGGGGGAAGTCTGTGGGGGTGGGAGTGTGGGGGCGGCTAACACCTTAGCATGCCCCTCTTTGGCTGGAGTCAGAGAGGCCGGAACAAGCTTGGAAGGCTTGTTTCACAAAGGGTTTGTGTGTGGTGGTGAGTTTTTTCCGCATGTGATAAAGGGGATGAAAGCCTGCCCTGAGCCGACAACCAAAGCAGGAAGGTGAAAGTAGGGTAGAGGGAGGGGATGCTCCACCACTCCATTCTCTTCCTTTCCCTTTGCTGCTCAGAATTTCACTGGCTGTGCACTTCCTGCACTGAGCCTGTGGGCATTTTTGCAAACCCCTGCGTGGTTGCTTTGAGGAGCACATGAACCCTCCCCCTCACTCACCGATCTGTTTGTAAGGGGGCAAGTGCAGAGTTTCAGTTGCCCCCAGTGCCTTGGTTGCTCCTGACCCCTTCCTCCCACCACCTTGAACCTGCTACCCCAGCCTTCTCCCCCGTGCTGTTCTGCCCTCCCTGTGGTTCCAGGATTCAGCCAGACCAGAGTCTAAGCCTTGCCCGGGTCCATCCTCCAGGACCCGTGGTGCCCTCTGTTCTCTCCCCAACCCAGAGCTTCTGCTGCGTTTCCTGCCCTTCCCCCTGGCCTCCTTCCCTCTCCCCACTGCCTTTCAAAGAAAGAGACATGGCCCAGGGAAGACTGATGAAATAGGGCTTCCCAAACCTAAGATAGTTAAAAGAAACAGGAGAGCAGTTCCTGGTTATGGGGATCCTGTCCCTCCAAAAAGGACATGTTCTTATGCCAGTGCTTCTCTGCAATTCTTTCTGTGCAGGTTGAAACGGTGCCTCAGTGCGAGCTGCCTGAGCCCTTCTGCACCTTAGCAGAGCTGGACAGTGCCCATTTAATAACTCTTGGCCGGAGCTACTGTTCTCATTCCGTGTCAGGAGAGAGGAGCCAGAGAGCAGTGGTGGGGACCTCCAGCATGTAGCATTAAGGAACATTTGCTCATGGGTGACCTGGACAGAGGAGCCAACTCTTCACCATTGGGATTAAGTTAGCAGAGGTGGAGGCACCTACCAAAGGGAGAGGGGACTAGAGGAGTGAATTGCTAACTATTTAGACTGCAACCCAAACATATTACAGCCACCCCTCTGTGTCCACAGGAGATGGGTTCCAGGACCTCCTGCGGATGCCAAAATCTGAAGATGCTCAAGTCCCTTATACATAATAGTGTATCATTTGCATATAACCTACATACATCCTGCCATATACTTTAAGTCATCTCTAGATTACTTATAATACCTAATACAATGTAAACGCTATGTAAACCACTGTTCTATTGTTAGGGAATAATGAAAAGAACAAAAAGTATGTACACATTCAGTCCGATGCAACCATTGTAGACCTGACTACATAGTATATGTCTGCAACAGCATAGCATTTTTTTAAAATGTTTTTGATCCATGGTTGGTTGAGTCTGCAGATGGGGAACCCAGGGATAGAGAGGCGGAACTGTACATGCATCTTTCATTGTAAGCCAGCACACACACAAACTGAAACAAAAGTTTCATGGGATAGTACTTAACTCTTTATATCACATTTGCAATGCACTTATATTTTTATTCCATTCTATTCCATCCTATCCTATCCTATCCTATCCAATTTTATTCCACTCCATTAAAAACAAATCCAAAAAGTGCTGGTTGTGAATCACTGCAATAGACAAGATTATCTCAAAGGGCTTTGATGAACTGTAAGGGATAGCAGTTCACCAAACCTCAGTTCTGTATATGCCAGTGTTGTGATTTTTCCAGACTCACACACTTATGTTATTATACTTAATGTTCTTCTTCAGTGTGATTCATTGTTTAAAGTGTAACTTGCTTAGAAAGGAAACTAATGGAAAGGAAACCACTTGAAATAAATCAAAAGTTACCTTACAAATAACTGCACTAAAAATTAAACAATGTTATTAATTCTAGTTATATACTGTTACCTTTGAAAGGATCTACGGCTGAGCCTCCTGTGTCTTTGTTTAAAGGGAAATAAACACAGGAGAGAGGATAGAGGGATGTTAAAGACTTTGGCACCAAACAGACTCTTTCGTCTGCAATAACAGAAACAAATTGAAAGGAACCAAGAAGGGAATAATTTTCTCAACGTGTGATTGAATGTGCTTTAATGTAGAATGGCAAGCGAACAGGTGCTATTACAGGGCTCTTCTGCTTCGGGGTGGCTGTCTACCCAGAGTCATGGGCCCCATATTGCCTGTGGTGGGGGAGGGGAGAGGAGAGGGTGGCTTTCCACTGAGCCACACCAGCCAGTTAAAGATTTTATTTATTTATTTTTAGAGAGGGAAAGGGAGGGAGAAAGAGAGGGAGAGGGTGGTTTTCTCCAGGACCAAATTATATGAGAGCAGCATATGAAACTCCACTGTGCATTTGAATCACCTGTGGATCTTATTAAGCTGCAGATTCTCATTCAGGCCTGGGTTGAGGCCCGAGGTTCTGCATTCTAGCCAGCTCCTAGGTGATGCCAGTGCTGCTGATGGAGGTCTGGGGACCACCATTTGGGTAGCAGGGCTCCAGCGTCCGTATTCTCACTCCTAGGGGACCGACTACAGAGCTGAAACAAAGTCAGACCCTTCTGTAACACTGGGTTCCGGCCAGATAAAGGCAATCCATGACACATCTCTCCTCTGAGCTCATTTCCCAATAAAAATAAAAATAATGAAGCAATTGATTGGACACCTAGTGGGTACCAGACCAGTGTTCTCACATTCATGATCTCATTGAATCCTCACAGTAAACTTGTGAAAGGATGTCACCCTAATTTCAATGAGAAGAGGGAGCAGCCATTGTGATCAGCCTCTGCTGGGGACTTCGGCTTTGCGGGGGTAGCACCTGCCATTTGGGGGACACACCAGGTCTCTGCGCATCCGCCTCCTGAGGTGCAGAACCTCAGGTGCGTGACCTTTATGAGTGTCTCTGTCTAGACAAAACTCATGACCTCCCCGCCCCCTTTCCTCCTGAAGGGCCAGCTTCAGTGTTAATGGAGCAGAACGCCTTGCTTGTTAATTTTCTAGTGCCTCATTGAGAGGGTTAATGAGACACCAGCTGGTGTGCCACCCAGCCATGTGCAGTGCCGTTTTCCCTTGATTTAGGTGGATTTTGGTAGCTCCTGGCCAAACGTCCCCCCTTGGGCCTGGATGGTACCCACCTGCATGGGTCAGTGGGCACCGTGGACCATCTTTGGGCGGAGAACCTTTAGAGACCAAAAGCGGGAGCTGCTTCTGTCCCTTGCTCCCTGCAAAGGAAGGATGGAGCGCAAACTTGGTGTCAAGAGAGCTATTTCTGGCTTGGGGACCCTATGATGGCTGATCAGCTGCCACCGTAGCCAGGCCCTTGCAGGGACACCTGAGCATCCTCAAACCCCCTTCCTGACCTGAGACATCGGCTCCTTTCCAGCTGTCTGGGGCTATACTACCTCCATTTCCATTCACCTCACCTTCTTCCAGAAACCTCCAGTGGGACATTTTCTTTCTCACCACATTCGATCGAAACTACCTTTCAGATCCCCCATGCGGGGGAACCACCCGACACTATCCATTGGTATTTCTCAGCATTTCAGGCAACTCCCCCTCCTGCTCCCCACACCCCACGGGTCAGTGACTCCCCTCACCATCCCACAGCCAACCTCTGGTGCTTGGTGAATTCCCGTCCAGCTTCAAGCCTTGGCTCAGCTACCACCATCTCCAGGAAGCCCCCCATGCCTGATTATAGCACTCACCCCAGTGCAGTCCCCTGCTTGGAAGGGAACACTGCTTATTCTGGGCCACTTCACTGAGCACTTTCTTATCTGTTGTTTGGCAATGTTTACCTGCAGGGTCCAGCAGAAGTAACGCCACTAAGTGTGGTTGGTAGGGTACGTGAATGTCTCGCACAAGATGGACAGCAATTTGAACACTTCACCTAAAATGTCATATGGTGTGCTTGCGTGTGATATTGTTATATTACAGAATTACATGCTTATGATTCTGCAATAAAGATTTGGTATAGATTACCAGCTCATAAACAAGGGGCGTTATTTGTGCCAGACCCTGTGTATAGTATTTTGTGTCTGTTGTCGTTTCTTCTCTGCCAAACTCTAAACTCCTTAGAGGCACAAAGAAGAATAACAAAGGCTGCCATTTATAGAGTGCCAGACATTGTCCTTAAGCACTTTACACACAATGTCCCATTTAATCTTTAACCTCCCAGGGAGGTCCCAACTCTTTTTATCCAGTTTTATGGATGAGGAAACTTTTATTTATTTTTTTATATATATTTTTTAATCTTCACCCAAGGACAGGCTTCAAGGGGGCAAGGAAGGGAAAGAGAGTAAGAGAAACATCCATGTAAGAGAAACACCAATAGGTTACCTCTTGCAATGGGCCCCAGCTGGGGACCCAACCCACAACCCAGGCATGTGCCCTGACTGGGGTTCGAACCTGCAACCTTTCTGTTTATGGGATGATGTTCCAACCAACTGAGCAACACTGGCCAGGGCTAGATGAGGAAACTTTAAAAGGATTCTAGAAGGGTTAAACAGCTTTCCTAAGGCAACACAACCTATGAAAGGCCTCTCTGGGCTCTAAATCCGGCTCTCTTGGAGGCCCAGCCTGTGCCGTTCACCAGACGTGCCCAGAAGCCAGGGCCTTCTGAGTGAGAACCTGGGCTGAGGCCCGGGCATCTGTATGTTTGAAAAGCTCCTCTGTGTGCCCAGTCCCGTTCAGGGGCTGACTCTTAACCACGTGCCCAGCTGTGCCCTGAGCATGTCGGAGCTTGGAAATACTTTGACTGGTCGGTGGTTATGGAAAAAAGAATGTTCTGGGGGTCTGAGATCCATTGTTCTAGCACAAGGGCCACCTAAGAGGGGCAGGGAGGATGCGAAGAGAGGGTAGAGCTGAGTACAAGGGCAGTCAGAAAAGAACATTGGAGACATTAAACTGGGCACCCACTCTCTGCCCCAGGCATGACTCAGGGCCTCACCTAGGCCAGAGGATCTTGTAAAAATGCAGATTTTGGTCCAGCAAACTGGGGCGGGGCCTCCAGTTTGACATTTCGAACAAGTCCTCAGGTGATGCCCAGGCTGGGTAGGAAGGACCTAGACTCTTCCAAGCCTTCCTCGAGGATCTGATTCAGCCACTCGCCTAATACCTTTCCACCTCCGTCCTTCCTGTAGGACAAAACCTAAACTCCTTGACATAGCTTTCAGACACTGGCTCCAGCCCACCTCCAGCCTCACTTCCTGGCCCTCCCCGTCCTCCAGCCACACTGAACTCCTCACAGACCCCCAGACACACCGTGCCCCCCATAGGTGGTGCTCTCTGTGCGCGCTGCCCCTTGCCCCTTGCCCTGGAGGAACCCCTTTTGGGCTTTCTTGGCCAGGTGAACATGAGGCTGAATGTCAGCCTCTTGAGAAGTCACAAACTGGGGAGTGGGCTCTAGACCTAGACACTTGGTCCTGTAGGGAAGCCCTCAAGAGGTTTCTGGAGCCCTTCCCTGTCCCTGCTCTCAGCCAGGTCAGCCGTGGTCCCTGGCCTTGCAGAACCGTGGAATCAGGTGGCTGAATCGTCCTACTCTGAACATTCGCTCTTTCTTGCCACTTTTGAGTAAAAATAGAGCTGAGAAAGACTGAAGTGAAACTCCCCCTTGGAGTCGGGGAGAGCGGAGGTGGGGGCCCCTTCCTGGGAAGGTGTGTGGGGTGCTCTGTGGAGCCTGAGGAGGCCTGAGGCCGCCTGCTTGAGCTCTGGAGAGGTGGCCCTCTGACCTGGGCCAAGGCTGCCAGGGCACTGGTCACACCCGGGACTCTGACCCTCCTGTCAGGACTCTGAGAGCTGCTTTTCCTTTAAAGTTTTCTCTCTTGGCTGTGGAAATATTTCAGGACTTCCGGAGGGATTTCCTTTGGTGCTTCCTGAGCTTTCTCCTGGGCTTTTTGCCTCCAGGTTCCGGCCCTAAGCAGGGGCAGTTCCCGGAAGGGTGGTGGGTGCCACCCTGTCTCACTGCAGCCTTTGTTGGGAGGTCCTATTCATTGATTTTTTTTTTAAATCAATGATTAAAAAAATCATTGTTGTTCCATTTATTTATGCATTCATTTGTTGATTCTTGTATGTGCCCTGAGCTGGGATTGAACCCACAACCTTGGTGTATAGGTACAGTGCTCTAACCAACTGAGCTACTCGGCCAGGGCCTAGAGGTCCTGTTCTTTGGCTGCCTGCCCTCCCTGTCCTGCAGGAAGGCTCCCTGGTGCACTGGTTTTGTGGAGCAATAGCTCCCTTTCTCTGGGGGAAAAAAAAGAAAAGAAAAGTCTCTTCCAGCATGCAGGCTCCCATCCAGGGGCTAAGGAGCATGATTTGACTGTGGGTAGGTAATTGAGGGCTCAGTTTTGTCTAGTCCTAGACCTGGAAGTCCCTCTTCTGAGAGGAAGAGTGCGACTGGAGGGAGCAGGGAACATAGCCTTTGAGTACTTGCTGAGATAGTTACCTTGGGCAACATACTTAGCCTCTTTGAGCTTCATCTTACCCATCTATAAAATGGGGACACCTTACCAACCCCACCACCAGGGTTGCCAAACATTTTCACCAGTAAAAATATAGAATACCCAGTTAAATTTGAATTTTAGATAACCAACATTTTTTTTTTACTAGAAGTATATGCCACACAAAACCTGGGACATACTTATATTAAACACTTATTTGTTACTCATCTGAAGTTCAAATTTTACTGGATGTCTTGCATTTGATCTGGTGTCCCTATCACCAGATTAAATGGTATGCATGTAACACTTAGCAAGGGACCCATCTAAATACCTCTTGTTTATTTCATTACTTTCTTCTCTTCTGCCACCCCCTGACCCCTAGAGGCCAAGCTGATGAGAACTTTCTGTGGAATTGTCACAGAAATATTGAGATTGTTCTTAGAGAGTTGAGACCCAAAAAATGATGACATGATTAATAGAAAAGTGCCAGCAATAGTAGCTACCACTTCCCTAACACTTGCTATATGTCCTACCATGTTCCAAGCACTTTCTATATATTTGTTCCCTTATCCTCGACAAGTCCTATGAAAAACACACTTACCTCCACTTTGCAGGTGAGAACACAGACACAAACTAGGTAAGTGACTTGCTGAAGGACACACATCAATAGCTAGGAAGTGATGAGCTGGTATGTGAACGCAAGCAATCTGGCCCCTGTGTTCTTGCTCTTAAATAGGACACTGTGCTGCGTCTTGCCTACCAACTGCCACAGTCAAAAATGTAAAGTTTCTTTAAGGTCAAGAACATGGATAGGATACCTAAGGGGATATTTCATAAAGCAGGTGATAACGCACAGCGTGCTGTCAGATGGAGGTGTGACTTCCTGGGCTCCCCTAGTCCCTGAGATCCTTGAATGGAGACAGAGTTCAGCCAGGCCTGAGGATCTCACACCAGGGGTTCGTACCACCCCCTGAATGTCGTGGAGACACTGGTCACGTGCCAGTCTGTCACCAGGTGTGGAAAACCCTGGTGCATCCCTGAGTATTTGTTCAGAGATTGTGTAAAGTGAGTGTCCCTAACAGGCCTGGGCTCCAGGCTCGTCTGAGGTTCATGCCTGCAAACCCTAATTCTAGGTCCCCTTCAGATGTATTAATCACACCTAATTGTGCTATGATGTGTTGTTGTCCTCCCTGAGAATCTTTGTGATTTCCCAGGATAGAATTTTTCCCCCCCTTTTAACATGTACTTATTAAAGACTAAAAAGACACCTAAAAGTAGAAGGAAGAAAACCCATATGCCATTGTCCCGTCCTCTGAGAAGAGCCTTCCTCTTTGTTCTTCTGTGTTGCCCAGCGTCTAGTCATGCGGCTCAACTGTGTGCTTCTGGCAGAGGTGAAGCTGGAGGCCAGAGCATGACCTTGAACAGCCCCACATCCCAGCACCCACCCTGGATGCTTTCAAGGGGGATGAATGGGAAAAGGGATCTGGAAACGAACAGGTGCCCTCTTCCCTTCTCTGCTGGCTCTTTTAGGCAGGGTGAGGATCAGGCACCTACAGTCTCCCTCCCTCAAGGCCATCACATCCCCCATTCTTACCCTCCCCAGCCCACCCCAGAGGCACAGCCTGGAGGTGCCCATTGTTACAAGGCAGCTGCCCTGGCCCTGTCCCGGCTTGTGACTTAGAGATCAGTTTCCAGAATGCTCACGTAGGCAGCTCTAGTGGCTCTGTTTGGCCTGAAGCCCAAATGGAAGTCTTCCCCACCTCAGGCCTCCCCCAGGCCTGCTTCTCAGTGCTATGGTCTTTCCGCATTTTCCAAAGGTTAACTCCAGTTAATTCAAAGAGAAACCCGAGACCAAGAGCTTTGCCTGCCGTTTCTACTACCAACTCCTTCCAGTTTTCTGCCTTCTTCCTTTTCTCCCTGTCCCCTCCCCACAAATCCCCAGGGGACCACTCAGTTAGTACTTGTTGGCAGGTTCACAGAGGCCCTGGTTCATCCATCAGGAGACCAGGGTCCCCAGCCTGGTTACTTACTATCGCATCTATCAGGATCCAGCCAGAAACAGGTGGCACATTGGCTGGGAAGTTTGGGGAGAACTTATAAGGACACTATGACCAAAATGTCAGGGCGAAGGGTGGATTCCCACACTTGGAGACATAGAGGCTGAGGGAGAGGCCTCCTGGCAAGAGCTGCAACCTTCATGGAAGCACACAGACTGGGTGGCCCACAGGGAGGAACCGAGGGAGAAATATCCCAGCCTCACACACTTCCCTTCCTTGGCTCTCTGCTGGGGCACAAAGCGAGGTGGAGAAGCAGGGAGAATGGACCTGGAGGGGCATATTCCAGGAGACTAGCCTGTGTCCACATAAAATCATTCTCTCTGACTGTTTCCCCATTGGCAAAGGGAGGGTTATGAATACCTGCCCTTTTATGTCCTGGGGTTGTTGCCAAAATCAGCTGATACAATGAATGGTGACAACATATGTTCGTCATACTGTTTTATACCAAAGTAAAGGATAATTGTTATCATTGATAAACACTTGCTAGATACCCTTCACAGAATGAGTCTTATACATTCTCACTTCTGCAGGGGAACCCCTAATCTCTAAAGGATATGTGGGTAAAAGGAAAAGAAATTGCAAAAGCCTGAATTTGATTCCCAAAGTCCCAGCTTAATATTTGTGTGGCTTCGGGTGAGTCACTTAATGAGCCTCTCGGCAGTGGAGGTGCACTGATTGGGCTGGTTTGGGGCGCAGAGGAGAATGGATGCTGTCACTACTATTAGCCACCTGCATGGGAGGGCTGGTAAGAAGACCTAACAGGTGTCCTTGGCCCAGCTGTAAAGACTTGACTTCTAGGTGAGTGTGGCTTTCTAAAAAGCCCAGGATGGGTGCTGAAGAGGGGGCAAGATTTGAGGGCTCCCACCTCTGGGTACCTAAGAAGGGATGATGTACCCGGGCCGGGGTCTGTGGTTCTCTAGAAGGCAGCGAGGCCTAGCCACCACCTGCCCCTGCTCTTGCCCAAGGCACTTGGCAGCAGCACTCCCCGGAGGCCGGAAGGATAAAGAACAATTCCATCAAGCAACAGTGTCTCCACTGGATAAGTGTCCCACCTTGGGAGATTTCCATATAACTGAAGATTTGTTGAGTGAATGAATTAATGAATAAGTGATTGTTACTCTGTATTGAAGGTTCTCCTTAGAGAGACCTGGATATGATATTGATTCTATGAGGTTGTTACACCTTGGAGCCTCCTCTGTAAATTTGGTATACAATTTATATATATCAAGCAGCTGCAAAGCTGACATTTGAATAAATCCAATTATATAATGTGTGGAGAGTGCTGGACCCACAGAGGCACACATTAAGTGTCACTTTCTGCCCTTCAGCAGAGCTCTTGACTAGAGGTGCTGTGGACACAGCTCCCCGGGGTTCTGCTCCTGGCCCTGTTTGTGCTTTCCTCTGGAGCCTGCCTCGCGGGCTCCAGGCAAGGCCTGCTGTGGTCCCTCTCCTCTCAGCCCTGAAGGACTTATTCTCTCGGGACAGCATCCCCCTCCCTGGTGGCAGCCTTACTGATGGAGCCCAGAGCAGCATCCCTGGTCCCTGAGCCAAGTTCAGGCCTTGCAGTGGTCCCCAGCTCCAAGGCATCGGTCCCTGGGTCTCCCCGTCAGCTTCACAGACCCAGGCCCAAGGAAAAAGAAATAACTCCTACTGTTAGCGGTAAAATCCATTGCTGACTTTAGCTGAGTGCTTGCAGTGCACAGGCACTGATCAGTTAGCTCTCCTGGACTCGCCAGAGTCCTCGTGGCTAGAATGGCCTTCCAGTATAACCGATTTCCACTGCAGTCCTATGCACTTTATTCATTTCAAAACATTCTTCCCTGAAGGGCCTCACCACACTGCCATGGCCATGACACAGAAGAATGAAGGTCCCCTCCTAGTTCCCAGAGGACTGCAAGTTCCAGGACCCTTGTACTGAATTCGCGCTCTTCTGGGCCATGGCTCCAATGGTGGCCTTCACTGAACTGGGAGGCGGGAGACCTGGGCTCCTGTTCTGGCCCTGCTACACCCTGGTGTGTGTCCTTGGGTGGGTCCTCGGCACCCTCAGCTATAACATGTCATGGTCAGATTACCCCTATGTGGTTTTCATTTCTATTTTATATATGAGGTGTATCATGTATTCAAAAGAGTATATAAAATGCCTGGGTTTGGTTTAATAAAGACTTACAAGACACACATCCATGTACCTTCTGTTAAGCTTAAGGAGTCCACTGCCAGTCCTGAGAAGCTGCCGTGTGCCTCGCTGGATTAGTGCGCTGGTGCACCACACCGCAGACGGGGCTTAAACAACGAGGGTGTGTTGTCTCACGGTTCGAAAGACCAGAAGTCTGAGGTCAAGGTGTCAGCAGGCTTGGTTCCTTTTGTGGCCGTGAGGGACAACCTGTTCTCCAGCTTCCGGTGGTTCGCTGGCAATCCTTGGAGTCCTTGGTTCGTTGCTATGTCACTTCGATCTCCGTCTCTGTCTTCATGTGGCATCCTCCCCTGTTCCTCTGGGTCCAAATTTCCCCTTCGTATAAAAGAAACCAGTCATATTGGATTAGTGCTCACCCTGATGACCGCATTTCAACTTGATTACCTCTGTAAAGATGATATTTCCAAATAAGTCACATTCTGAGGTACCCCAAAAAATATTTTTTAGGGGACACAAGTCAATCCATCACATTCATCCTCACTGCCCCCCCTCATTGCAGACAAATGTAACCACTGTGCAGAATTTTGTGTTAATTATTCCTTCCTTTTCTTTAGAGTCTTCCTACATAGGTAGGCATTCCTAAATAATATAATTGTGTAGTTTTGCCCATGATTTATATAAATAGAATTGTAGTATAAGTATTTTTCCATGACTTGCCTTTTTCTGCTTAAAATTATGTTTTTGAGATTTATAGTTGTTTTTGCCTATAGCTCTAGATTATTCATTGTCAAAGCTGCATTGAATTCCATTATAGAAATAAACTACAGCTTATTTAGTAGAAATAATGGTAATTCTACATTTTTGGACAAAAGCCATAGTAGGAAAATCATTTTACAATGCAACACAGCTTGCATACCATATACATCTGAAACAACCTTCACAAAACAATATCCACCCTTAGTATGTGAGACGCTCCTTTTCCATTCGTTCCGACGGTAATCTGCCAAACTGACTCATGGCCACTAACAGCTCAGCCTGCAGTAGCTGCATGCACCTTGTTCCACGTCTGGCTCGGTGGCCCATTGGCGCTGTGCTCAGCAGCCAGGCACAGGGCACGGCCCTGCTGCTCTCACCAGGTCTGTCGGCTTGCACATTCTTTGGCATGAGACCGCTGTGCCTTCTGGTTCTCGTCCTTCCATCTGTTGTGTCTGTTGGCCTCTCCCTGCTCCTACTGGGCATGTTATAGCTGTGGCCCAACCCCTTGTATTTTTTGCATCTCATGGGCCATGGCCTGAATCAGGCCCCTGGGTATGTTAGAAATACACTCTAGCATTACTGACATAGTCAGGTAGCAAGAGAGAGAGTAGTGTCTGGTCCAGAATGCTTGGGTTCCAAGCTTGGCCACTCAGCAGCTGTGTGACCTTGGGGAAGACACATGACCTTTCTGTGCCTCAGTTTCTTCATCTATAAAATGGGGCTCTCAGGAGGGCCTACCTCATTGCAAGGATTAAGTGTGTTAATACGTATACCAGGCGCATAGTAAATGTACTTGTCTGTCATTGGATGTAAGCCTCATGAGGGAAGGGGCTGAATGCTTTGCCTCCCTGTCATGTCCCTGTGGCCCAGCACAGTGCCTGACACATTGTAGATGCACATCAGTTACCTGTCAATGAAATGAAGGGAAGCCACCTTTACCCTCCTTGAAGAAATGTCTGTTCAGATCCTTTGCCTATTTTTAGTTGGGTTATGTGTCTTTTTAGTGTTGAGCTGTAAGATTTCTTTATGTAGTCTAGCTACAAGTCCCTAATCAGATACATGATTTGCAACTATTTTCTCCTGTTTCTTGGGTTGTCTTTTGACTTTGAAGCACAAAAGTTTTTAATTTTGATGATGTCCAGTTTATCTATATTTTCCTTTGTTGTTTATGCTTTTGGTGTCATATCTAAGAATCCTTCACCAAATCCAATATCAGGAGCTTTACCTTTGTGTTTTCTTCTAAGAGTTTTATATTTAGCTCCTTACATTTAGGTCTTTGATCCAGGTTGAGTTAATTTGTGTATATTGTGTGAGGCAAGGATCCAACTTCATTCTTTTGTAGGTGGCTGCCTAGTTGTCCCAGCACCATTTGTTGAAAAAGCTATTGAATGGTCTTCGCACACTGTTTGAAAACTGGATGACCGTACATAGATGTGTTTATTGCTGGACTCTCACATCGACTCCAGTGACTCATAGATCTGGAAAGCCACTTCCAGCTCCAACAGTTTAACCTTCCTGCCCGTCTGCTCTCGGCAGTCCCAGAGGCTCCCGTAGGACACATTGCCAGGACATCCCACAGGCTGAACGCCATCCCCCGAGCAGCCCCTGGAGATAATCACTTCCCGAATCTGTCAGGGTGACCACTGGGAGGGCCCAGGGAGGCTGGTCCCAGAAGGCTCACAGGGGAGGGCGCCCCGGAGACCTACTTTCCCTCCCTCCACCTGCAAGCCTGCACATCTCCCAGTGCAGGGTGCAAGGTCCCAGAGCAGGTCCTGTTTGTGCTGATGCCCAGCTCCTGATTGGGCAGATGCCCTTGATGTGGGCCAGGTAGGAGGGAGCATAGGCCGGAAGTGGCTGTCGGGACGGAGGGGACAGGGACCTCCGGAAGGGAAGCATCCCTGGCACCAGAGGCATCTTCACCGGGACAGCAGCCTTGGGAGGGAGAGCTCTGCATCCATGGGTAGGCGCCGGGAGGCTAGAGAGTGAGAGGACCACAAGCACTCCAAGCTCTCTTCCTAACATAGCTTCCCTCCCTGTTTCCTGTGTGTGTGTGTGTGTGTGTGTGTGTGTGTGTGTGCGCGGTGGAGGTTGGCGGGGGTGGATGGGACTGAGTGACTTGACCTCCCTCCTTTCTGAGTGCTAGTTCCATGAGGTTGGGGGACTTAGATGCAGTAAGAAATCAAGTGGCTCTTGGTCAGTATGTCCTCTTTGTAGAACTGTTGTCTCACATTGACTCCAGCCAGTGAATAAAAATCCCTAGGGCAGCCAGAGACCCTTGGGGAGTGGGATAGAGTCCTGGGAGGATGGGGCATGGTGACTGCATGGGGGCATTTAGCTTGCGGGGAGTTCCAGATTAAGGGTGCTTTACTGCAACTACAAGAAGAGACACCACTGAGGAAAGAATGGCAAAGCTGCACCTGTTGAGTGCTAAAGAGCTGGGCTGCTTGTGGGCTGAGGGAATTGGGAGTGCTCAGCTGGCAGGGTGCTGACTCAGGACGTGGGGAAGGGGCCACATGATAGCAGAGAGGCCCGTGGATGGTACTGTCTGCCTCCCGTTTCTGCATATCTCCTAGGACCTTGGAGATGAATCTCCCAGAACTGGCAGCCACTGTTGTGGCACTGTGACTGTCAGGGACACAGGCGGGGAATCCACTGCTCTCTTCAGGGCCCGCATCTCTTGGATGCAGCCCTTACAGCAGAGCTGGGGGGAGAACAGAGATTTCCGTAGGGTGTGCGCCTGTCTCCTCCCTCTTCATTTGTTCTCCCACTTGCTCACCCCTGAGTGGGAACAGGGCTGTTTGAACTGAGTTGGAGTTGCTCTCTGCCTGAGAATTGCATCAGGCCCTCCTGGTAGGCTGGAGCTCCTGTTGCTATGGTGACCACTAGGCCTCAAACCAGTGAGAGGGATGAGTTAGTCACAGGGTGTGGTTTTCCTGCCTAGTGATGCTGTCGTGTGATGGGCACATGAGCCTGTGAGCCTGTATTCCCAGCTCCTCCACAGGGAGATGTACCATCTGCTTAGGTGGGCATGAAGGGGCAGCTGCTCCAAAAACCATGTGGGCATGTGACCAGAGAACACAAGGGGCTCCCTTGGCCCTTCTGCCTAATTCAGGGGGCAGTAGGTGATTTGACCAAATAAACCAGCTTCTGGGGAAGGGAGGAGCCCAGGATGCAACTGGTAACCCAGAACAGAGGGCTGCTCTGAATCCCAGCTAACTAAACCCGCCCAGGCGGCGTCCCGAATTTTTTTCTAAGCCACCTGACGGAGCTCATCGTCTTGCTAAAGATAACAGACTGCTTGGCCAAGTGAGCACAGTACCCCAGATCTCTTCTCACATTTTGCCTATAATGGGAAAGAAGGTAAAAAAGTTTGTGTTTCAGCACATGGGGCTCCTGCCACATGCCGGGCACTGCACTAGACACCGTCTCACCATTTTATCATCTCCTTACCTCCATTCCAGAGGGTAGGTGATGCGGTCCTATTTTGCAGTGAGGCAAACTCAGGGACCCAGAGAGTTTAAGTAACTTGCTCAAAGAGTTAAACCTTAATCTTTGGGCTCCGTGTCCAGTGTTCTCTTGGATCGTTCCCTATAATCAGTAATTCTTAGGATGTCCAGTAGAGAAACACATTGTGCATCTTCTGGAGGAAAAACCGTGGTAGTCTCTCCCCAGAGGAAAACACAGTTTCTGTGTGGGGACTGGTGGACTAGAGCTATATCCGATTTCTGAAAGGGAAGAACAAGAGGTGTAGGTGTTGCCCGTAGACAGACAAAAACCCAGGAAGCCATTGGTGATGTCTGGGCAGGGCATTGCCAAAGCCTGGACTTGGCACATAGGCTGAGTTTGGGATTTCTGCCTGAGCCCTCCAGGGGTGAGGATTAATTGTCTGCTGAGTTCTCAGCAGGGAAAGGTCTGGCGTAAAATGCAGAACCAGAGGAGAACTGGGCCTCTGTAAGAGCCTGGCAGTCATGAGCTCTAACTTGCTGAGCTTATGAGGCGTGGCGATAGTTGTTACTACGGAGGTGGTGCTGGTACTCTTCTAAGTACGCTCTAGATATACTCATTTCATCCTCACAGAAACCCTGGGAGTGCGGATGCTATTATTCCATTTTGAAAATGAAACAGCGGCACGGAGAGGTTAATTGATGTGCCCAAAGTCACAAGCCGGTAAGAAAGAGGCAGAGCTGGGATTCAAGCCCACGCAGCCTGGTTCCAGCGCATGAGCTCTTGACCAAAATGTTCTCCTGCCTCTGCTCTTCCTGTCCTGGAAAGATGATAACCAGTTAGCTTGCACGGCCCCCAGAGGGGAGTGTGTGTGTGTGTGTGTGTGTGTGTGTGTGTGTGTGTGTGTGTATACATGCGTATGCACACCCACCTCCCCCCATACACACACGCATACCCCGGCAATGGGAGGGAAGGCTCAGGGCTGCACCTGTGAGCTTCTGTGCCGTGATGGCTGTACCTGTGCATTTGTGGGAGCCCAGGGAGACCTGTACCTGTGCTCTGCTTCCCTTCCTGCCTTCGTGGTTCCCAGGAGACTGGGTATTCTGTCCGCTCTGGTGTAGAGTCCTAGACCATTGCCTGGATCGCTTCCTAACCCTGCTGAAGGGCTCCAGGCTCCCAGGAAGGAACTCAGATCCAAAGCTAAGAGTGGACAGCAGCCCAGGAGGAACAGGCAGTGAAAGTGGGACATGGTTGCCATGCGTGGGCTATCCTCTTGTGGCTCTTTCAGTACTTGGGTAACCTGTGTGCTACCCACACAGCGTGCAGCTGCTTCCAGTCCCTCGGAAGACATCAGACAAACTGGGCTTCCTCTCAGTGTCTTTCCCAGGGCCAGGATCGTGGGGAGAAATAATAATAATAATATCACCAGTAACAACCATCAATCTTATTTATTGCATTACTTACTAAAGGCAGTGCTCTAATGTCTTCACTTGAACTAACTTGTTTAACTGTCATAAAAGCTCTATGACACAGTGTTATTATTGGGTTGGCCCAAGAGTCCGTTACGGTTTTTTCCATAAAATAAAAGACACATTTTTCATTTTCACGAATAACTTTATTGATTTGGATATTTGGAATATGTCGGCTGTCCCCTACTATTGGCTTCTAGTAGGTAAAGGCCAGGGGTGCTGCTAAATACCTTCCAATGCAAAAAACAGCCCCACAACAAAGAATTTTTTGACCAAAATATCAATAGTACCATGAAACTTTGCCAACCGCTTTCGACACATTTAATCAGTCACAACTCCTGCTCCATACACTGCACAAATCTTTTTCTGTTTCAGTTGTGTCTTTATTGTTCTTGAAATAATAAAGCAAAATATGCCAAAAATGTTGCATATTT
The DNA here is from genome assembly GCA_004026545.1 of Mormoops blainvillei. Classification (NCBI taxonomy): domain Eukaryota; kingdom Metazoa; phylum Chordata; class Mammalia; order Chiroptera; family Mormoopidae; genus Mormoops; species Mormoops blainvillei. Next base: position 18,351 of record PVJD01007305.1, on the reverse strand, counting down.
TCTTCCATCTTCCGTATTAAAATGGCTGCACAAAAATTCACCAATTTTGGTAAGTTTTTTTAATGCACACTGATATGACAGCTGTCACATTATAATCTAAAATTTTTTTTTCTAATGAAGTTAAAGACAACTAAAGCACTACTAGAGTCATTGTACAGAAAAAAAAATGTAATGGACTTTTTGGCCAATCCAATATTATCTTCACTTTACAAAGGAGAAAACTACGGCCTAAAGAAGTTAAGCAAGTTGCCCAAGATCACCCAGCTGAAACTGAGATTTGTATTCGAGTGGCCTGGCTCCAGAGCTACCACCACCTGGATCCAGAACCAGTACTGTGGTCTTTCCTGGCTCTCAGAGGACACCTTCAGACCTTGTAACTCTTCTCTTGTCCCCAGTTCAGAATCTTGATTTCATTTTCCTGGGAGACCAGGATGTGCCCACTTGCCTGTGCACAGGTCCTGTGCCTGAGATGTGACCTTTAACCGCAGCCAAGTTCTGGTTTTTATGGGGACTCTGCCCCTTCTCTGATGCTCACATGCCCAGACATGAAGAGGATGTTTCCAGGCACTCTCCTGGAGGTAGAGGTAATTGACCGTGGCCACTGCTTCTCTGTCCTCATAGTCTGTCTGCTCATCGATGATCCCAGTGTAAACACCTGGGGCAGGACAGACCCCGCCAGCCCTGTGGGCCCTGGTTCCCGTCTCTCTCAGCCTGTTCCCTCTGGCCTGCGGTCTACAGATCCCTTGTTTTGAGAGCCAAGCTCAAACATCTCTTTTCCTTTCCACCTCTCCATTCCATCAGCCCCTGGGCTATGTCTAGTCCTAAGCTTGTTCTTGGAGGAGGCTGCCTCTCTGTGGGTGGTAAGGCTGGCATCTCTTGCTGCCCGTTGGGAGGATGGCACTCTGTGGATCTGAGTGGGGGACTTGGGAAGTAGCAGAGGGGTAAGGGGAAGTTTCATTTTCAGCCTAACCCCTGGGGTTGTTCTGCATGCTCCCAGGGACATGGCCGTTGGCATCGGTTCGGTGTGGGGCAGGTCAACTCTGTAGTGAGTGCCCAGGTGCTGCTGGATGGGGGAAGGAGTATTGGAATTGGAGCTGACAAATGCCTGGCAGCCCTGCCTAGGGCACAGCCACGCTTGTCTTATGCCAGGAAGTTGGCAGCAAAACAGAAAGGAGCTGTGGAGGTAGAACCTGCCTTAGTGGCTCAGAAGGTGACTCCAAAGCCCCCTTTGGCAGCTGAGTGGACTCTGGGCTTGTTTAGTCCCCTTGCCCCCTGCTAATTCCCATAAGAGAGTTTCTGTCTCTGGTATTGCTCCTCCCTTGACGGCCCGCTTTTTAAAAAAACGTTATATTTTATTCTATTTTTTTAAATTGTGGTAAAATATATATATCATGAAATTTAAAATCATAATCACTTTTAAGAATGCAGTTCAGCGGCATCAAGTCTGTTCACGATGTGGTGCAACCATCTCGACCGCCCCTCTCCAGAACTCTCCATCTTGCAAAACTGAAGCATCATAGCCATTAAACACTAACACCCCTTCATCCTTCCACCCCCAGTCCCTGGCAACCATCATCTTACTTCCTGTCGCCATGAATTTGACTACTCTAAGTATCTCATATAAGTGGAATCATACAATCTTCTCGTGACTGCTTATTTCACTTGGCACAATGTCTTCAGGGTTCATCTGCATTGTATCACCTCTAGAATTTTCTTCTTATTTAAGGCTGAAGATTCCATTGTATGTATAGATTACATTTTATCTATCCATTCATCCTTGGTCATTTGGGGTGCTTTCACCCTTTGGGTCTTGTGAATAATGCTGCCATGAACGCAGGTGTTTCCGAGCCTCCTTTTGGGCTTACGTCACACGTCAGCAGTAGGCCATCCTTGGAGCTTGGTCAGGGACGGGCCCGCTGACTCAGCCCCAGGAGAGTAGGTAGGTCACCAGGGAAAGGCTTGGCCCCTGGAGCCAGCTTCTACCACCAAACACTAGACTGAAGACATTCCAGATTTTCTCCCCTCGGCCCTCAGAAGAGGTTGCTGGGTCTCTGGTTCTCTCCTGAACAGGAGGAGGATGGCTGTCGTTCCCCATGAGCCCAGCAGGGGTGGTGTGAAAGAGAAAGGGACTGGCATGCACTGGGGAGTGCCTGTGGGACTTCTCTGAGACTGGGGCTGGCCGGCTGAACTTGCGTGGAGGAAGTGGGGGGGTGTCAGGGTACCTGGTTGTGCTGTAGAACCAGCTTTGTCTTGAAATCCCTGTGACTTAACACCAGCACGTTTACTGCTTGCTCACACTGGTCCATCACAGGTGGGCAGGGGCCTCTGCTCCACATGTTCACTCAGGCACCCAGCGCAATGGAGGCTGCACCCATCTGGAACCTGTGGCCTTCAAGTCAGTGCAGCAGGGGAAGAAGGAGAATAGGGAATTGTGCATGCGGGCTGACCAAAGCAATGGGAGTCAGGAGGTGTCAGGGTCTTAAGAAGATGGGCCTGTCTTTGACCTGTGCGTGCCTATGTATATGAGTATATTTCTGTGTATGTGCACAAAGAGCAGAAATGAGCTGACTGGGTGAACCACACTGCCTTTCGCCAGCTCAGCCCTCACCTTTGCACCACCACAGAGGAAAGGTGATGTCTCAGGAAGAGACCACTGACTTGGGGACGTCCCCCCCCATCTCCTCTCAGTGGTGACAGAAGGAAGCTGAAACAGGCCAAACCACTGATACTCTGGGGCAGGGAGGAGGGGAGAAGGACATGCATTTTGAGGTGCCCTCTGATGGCTCTGTTAAATAGAATTATTTTTAAGGCCCAAGGAAGCTCTGTGTGGAGAACCAGCAAGCAGCTTGAGCTGAATGTCAGCAAGTCTGGCCTTCTGATAGCAATGGCAGAGACGCTGAGCGTTTCTGTGGGTGTATGTGTGAGGCTGTGCAAGCGAGTGCAAGCTGGGAGTTGTCTTGGCTGACTTTTGCAGAGAGGGGTGGGAGCCTGGAGCCACTTGGTTCTGGGATTGAAGGGAGCTGCTGGGGTGGGAGGCAGGGGTCATCGGTTCCGATCCAGGCTACGCCAGCCTGCAGGGCAGCTTCGAGAGCCTCCCTGAGCTCTCCGGACCTTACATTACTTATCTGTTCTCTGAACTGCCCCTTCCTAATTCTCAGCACTAGATTGAGAGTCATTTAATTTTTCATAAATACCCAAAGGACTCATGAAACCATATATAGGAGGGGGCTCGAAGGAAGCCATCCATCCCAGGCGGGTGATAAGTGGGATTGGATTTGAAGGTCATTGTCATAATGGTCCTTTGATTCTCCCTCCTCATCACCTCCTGGCTGCTTCCCCTTCACCAAGCATTTTTCACCAGCATGTGGGGGAGGGGAGGAAGAACTGAGCCTTAAATCAGATCAGTCCAGGGTCATTACTTGTTATCAATTCATGGTGGTTCAGAGGGGAAGGAGAAGGCAAGTTAAAGCTTTTAACTCTAACAAGGGTTGGAACTCCTATAGGATTCGTCAGAGTAATCACCTGGCTCCAGACCCTAAATAATTGAATTGGTTGATATGGGAAGAGACTAGGGAGAGTTTCAGGGACCTGTATCAGCCAATGGGGCAATGATGGAGCATCTGCTATTAGTGAACACTGTCCTGAGTGCCACGACTAATAATGACGGAAGAGGGCCATCCTTGCTCTCCAGACTCCTGACACCTAGTGGGGAAGCCAGAATATGCCAAAGGCCAAATGAATTGACTTTGTAGAGGATTTAAAAAAAATTTTTTTAATTTTTTAAAAATTTATTTTTATTTTTTTGTCTGCTTGATGGAATGCTAGACTGCTTGTGGAATACTCTTCTTGTCTGGTTTCTCTCCTTGCCCTTAAGAGCAGCCGGGTGACAGGGGCAGGGCAGCTGGGTGAACCCACTTACAGTGAGACTCCCAGAACATGAGCAGCTGACCAGAAGGAAGTCAGTAGAACTCAGATCCACCTGACTTCTGGCCCGGAGCTCAACTCACTGTATTCTGTTGACTGGCTGCTGGGCTGCTGGTAGCAGAGCTGGGGTGCAGAGTCCTGCTTGCAGTCTGTCCCTGTCCCTATGTCTGGCACGTAATATGAGGAGATGTTTGTTGAGTAACTGACTATAGCTTATTTACACATGAAGTAAGCTTTTGTCCATTCTGGCAAGGCCATCTGGCCATTTGCACCAATATTCCCATATATTTAGTGGGCATGTAACTACTTTTCCTACAGAGTAATTAGGAATTTTAGGACCCTTTTGCCTGGGTGGGAGATTATGTCAAAGCACCAAAAGCGATGGACTTGGTCCAAAGGGCGGGCTTTAAGTTGTGGCTTAGTTGTTTATTAGCCAGATGGCGGCGGACAAGACCCAGAGCGTTTTTGAGCTTCACTTTTCCCCTATGTGAAGTGGGAGAGTACTGTGTACTCTGACGTGCTCCCTGGGTTGTGAGGATGAAATGAGATGCCGGTGGTGGGCTTCAGGCGCACGCTGTGAAAACACGGTACAGGTAACAGCGTTCCTGATCCGCCTCTGAGCCTGGACCCTGACGCAGCCACTTTCCCTTCTGAACCCAGGGCCCATCCTCTCACTGCTTCTGTCCCTAATGCAGATATCCAAGACCTAGGATTCCTTTGTCTCAGCCTTTGGAGCCTGGGTCGGGTCCGGTCGCTGCCTCGCTTCCAAAGGGAGCCTGGAGGTGGAGTGGCGGTCGTGTGTCCATGGCAACAAGAGAGGCTGAGCAGCACTGTGGCTGGGGGCCTTGAGTCAGTTCCCAGCAGCGGGGGCGGAGCCAGAACCAAGCGTCCCTGTCCTCACCTCTAGGAATGAGCAGCCGTGGCAACGCTGCCCTGTCCTCCACTTGTTCCTTTGCTGGGTTCATTTCCGTCCAGGCCTACCTGAAGGCCCCAGGGTGATGGGAGGCCATCCTGTGGTCCAGGTGGCTGCTGTAGGCCAAGGCTGAGGGCCCAGCATGAATGGGACAGGGACTGCCCTCCCTGCCTTCCCATATTTACAAAGTAAAGCCCTTTCTGTCCACCTCCTTGCCTCCTCCCAGGCAAACCTACATGTCCTTCAAGACTTAATTCAAACCCTGCCTCTTACAAGAAACCTCTCCTGTGCCTCTCATACTGCCCAGCCAGGGGTATGGGGCTTCCCAGTCTGTTTCAGAGTTTAGTTTCATTGGGCCTCAGCGTTCTCGTCTTAAACTGGTGGTTCTCAACTTTACAACACAGTGGAGTCACTGGGGAGCTTTCAGTAGCCCTGCTGTCCCTGCCACCCCACACCAGTGCCATATGGATCTCTAGGTTGAGAGCCAGACGCCAGTAACTTCCAAACCCCCCATGGGATTCCAGTGTGCAGCAAAGGCTGGAACTGGTGTCTTCAAGTTTAAGTTTGAAACTATTTCAGAGATATACAGATTCGCTGAGGCTGAGCCTAGTGAATGTAGGCTGACTGATGCACAACTGAGTTGCTGAAGGAGGAAGGCCTGCGGGGCCTTGGCCCGTTGTGTGTTTCCAAAGCCCTGTTTTGTTTTTTGTTTTTCGAGGACTAGGAGATCCCTGAGGGCACTTACTGCTCAGGAACAGGACCAGGGCAGTCATAATGATGAAAGCTACTGTTTGTTTGACACTGGCCCTGAGCCAGGTGCCTTGGATTGCATATACTTTCTCTTTGCAAACCCTCACAAAACTCATAACGTATAGCCATTATGTGTTAGCCCCATTTTATAGATGGGAAAACTGAGCCTCTGGAAGATTAAGTGGATTGCCCAGGGTCACAGGGCTCTTAACTGGTGATACTGGAACTGGAACCTGAGTCTGACTCAAAGCTCCATGCTGTCCTCACTCCCTACTCCCTCTTCCATCAGTCGTAGAGCAGAGGGTGCTGAGAAGGAGGTGGCTGGTCCATGGGAAAGATGCTGGTCCTCACAGAGGGGTTCCCAGTGGTATCCTCTGGGTCAACTGGGGTCACAGAGCCCCAGTTGAAGGTGTCCACTCTCTTGTTCCTTCAATTTGGTCTCTGTTGAGGACTGTCCTCCCAGGTGCTACCCAAGTTCTTTAACCTACATGATATTAATTAATGTTGTCTCACAGCCAGCCTGCAGCATGGGCGCTATTATCCCCATCTCAGGATGAAGAAACCAAAGCTCAGAGAGACTCAGAGCCGGCCAGCTGGCGAGGCCCGGAGCCAGCAAACCCAGCCCTCCCGGTCTGTGGCAGCCCATCTCTGGGACGGGCGAGAAGACCTTGGGCTCCCAGTCTGCCTTGGTTTCCCCTGGGTTAGGGGAGGCCCGTTTCATAGTCCCATCAGCTGTATGAAGCAGATGAGGCAGTCGGTCACTGTAGGGGTTGTCAGTCTCAGAACTGCCCCTAACTGTTGCGTCCAGCCATTGTCCTGGCTTGCTGGCAATGTGGGGAGGGCCCAGCTTAGTTCGAGGAGGAATTTGGGGGAATTAGAAGACCTGGGGGAAAATGGGCAGGTTTGCGTGCCTCGCGGTGGAGAGGCTGACATCAGGAAACCACGTGTGCACAGTTTTCAGTGCAGACCTCAGTCCAGTGCCCGGCATCCAGGGGATATCTGAGCAGGGAGTGGAATCATTTTCTAGGAGTTAGCGACAGGAATGGCGAGTTGGGAGGACAGGACCCAAGCAGGATGAGGGCTCCTGGGACCTCAGCTTTCGCTACAGCAGTCTTTTCATCAGTGCCCTGAACGAAAGAGCTCGGTCCTGCCCAACTGGTCTGCAGCACTGCACCCGCGGCTGGGACTGGCCTCTTCCTTCCCCTCCTCTCGAAGCCACACTCACACCCTCCACCAGGTGGACCTCTTCCTCCTTCAGACTTGACACAGGTTGTTTCTGAGAATAACCTGCCTATGTGGTTTGTTTTGTTTTTTATTTGTACAGATCCTACATGTTATAATGGTTAAAGGACAGGTCTTGGAGTCAGACTAGCTGTGTTCAGTACTGTTTCCCACTTAGCCATTAAACCTTGGGCAAGTGACTTAACTCCCCATGTCTTCACTTCCTCAGTTGTAAATGAGAATCATAATGGTAGCACTTACTTGTTTTTACATTTTTTTAAAAGTTTCCTAAGTTTACCCATCTTAAGCGTAAAACTTAATGAACTTTTACATAGGCCTACTTGTGGAACCACTTGTGGAACCCAGATCTAGATCTAGAACATTTTTAGCACTCCAGAAAGTTCCCTGATACCCCTTCCCAATCAATATTCACTGCTCCCCGCCCCACCCCCCCCGCACCACCCAGTAGCCTCTGCCGTTTGTTTTGCCTGTTCTCGAACTTCACATAAATGTAATCCTACGACTTGTACTTTTTTGTGCCTGGTTCCTTTTGCTCAGCATGATGTTTGTGAGATTCGTCTGTCACAGGGGGTTCTGAGGACGAAATGACATGGTGCACAGCCCAGTGCTTGGCACAGTCACAAATGGCAGTGAGCGTGCTTGAGGCCACACTGGGAGATCCTGGAGGGCAGGAGCGGAGTCCGTCCCCAGTCACCCTGTGACCCCCTGATGCAGCATGTGGCATACAGAGAGTTTTGATGGTCTTTGAAGACTTTTAGGGCTACTTCTGTGGGAATGATGGTCAGGCCTGGGCGTCCCTCAGCTGCTCTCCCAAGGCTACCCTCTCCCACTGTCATCGTCAGTTCTAGAGCAGAAAAATAAGTTTATCACCTAGTATCATCCTTTGTACCACACCTGTAGGGAGGGCAGGACTCTTCCATATGCAGAACTGTATCCTATACTCACAGGTTCTTCAGAGTGTCCAAGAAGAGGTTGGAAAGATCAGGGGGGTTGGGGGTACCAGGACATCTGACTGTGTCCTTTGACCACTGGTGCTGGACAGTCTCAGGGGAAGGTGTAAGAAGTTTGACATCTGTGTGCCTCCAACTGTTTGGGCACCCCTTTCTCCCCCTTGGGCCCACCAGAGCTTAAGATGGTAGAGATGAAGGTCAGTCATTTGGGTTTGAACCTACCCTCCAAAGGCCAGCTCTTCACATGGCGCAAAAGAGCATGTCTCCACAGTCTGTCACTGGTTGGCTTATATCCTGTCATCTGGCTTGGGCTCCACCCATTACAGGCTTGGAATAGGTAACCCTATGTTCACATGTGGTCCCAATCTGGTGACTCTGGGAGATCTGGAGGTCACAGGAGTCTGCCTGCATTGCAGCTCAACAGAGGAACATATGCGTTGGAGGAATTAGCTAAAATTAGAGATATTTGGTAGCTAGCAAGACCCTGCAGCACGTGTCATCCAGATCAGTGGTCCCCACTGGGTTCTGCCTAACTCTAAGCCCGGCTTCGGAGGCCCTTGGTGTGCCCAGTTCCCCAACACTCTCTGCCCCCTCACCCTCCTGTTCACTCAGTGTTCTAGCCATTCTGGGCTATTTATAGCCCTCTTAAAGGGCCCTTCTGCTTCATACTTTGTGCCTTTGCCAAGCCTCTCCTCGTTGCCTGGAACTCTGCTCATGTCCCCCATCAGCCTGGCAAGCACCTACACATCTTTCAAGATGCAATTAATACTATTAATAATAGCAGCTAAGATTTATTGGGTGCTTACTATGTGCTAAGTGCTTTGTGTGTGTTATCCAGTTTAATCTTTGCAGGAGCCCTGTGCGCTCAGTCTCTCCATCATCCTCTTTCTTATTCATTGGTGTGACCACTCACTATCCATTTATAAGAGGCTACCTGGTGCCAGGCACTCTTCTGGGCACAGAGAGGTTAGAAAGCTGTGGAGCCTGGATTGGAACCTCAGCTGTCGCCCAGTGTCCTTGCTCTAAACCACAGTGATAAACCACCTCCCTTCAAGTATCGCTCAGGTCCTTCCAGCCGTCCCCTCACCCACACTGTTGCCTGCTCCCCCGTCTCTGCCTTGCCTATCAGCTACTTCTGTCAGAGCATCTAGAGTGTTTATGGATTATTGGACTGCCTTTCTCTCTTGGGCTGTAAGGGTATCACATGGAAATATGTTCATTTTAAGTGGCAGAAAACCCAGCATGTAAGAGCTTGTATTGCCCACTTAGCAAAAAAAGAGGTCACCTGTTTCTGGTGTGGCTCAGCACCTCACAGCATCAGGGAAGTGTCTCTGTTCGTTCTTGATCATTTCTTCATGGCAGCAATATGACCACTGTAGCTCCAGTCATCATATCCGAGTTCAAGGCAAGAAGTCTTTTTTTTAACTGGCAAAGCAGAAGGCCTTGCCAGATCTACTTCACTTGGTCTCGTTGATCAGAAGGACGTCAAGTAGCCTCTTCTGATTGTAAGAGAGGCAGAGAAAGTAGGTATCTTTCCAGGCCCATTGCCACCTCATATAAAGTCAGGGTAAAGGAACAATGGAAGATGGATATTGAGTAGGAGACAAGCAGTGTCTACTAGTGTCCCAGAGAGAAAAGACCATGTATTTGTCTCAGCTTCCTAAAGACCTTTTTTAAAAAAGATTTTATTTATTTACTTTTAGAGAGAGCGGAAGGGAGGGAGAAAGGGAGAGAAACATCGATAGGTTGACTTTTGGACACCCCCAACCAGTTACCTAGCCCTCAACCCAGGCATGTGCCCTGACCGGGAATTGAACCAGTGACCTTTCACCTTGCAGCTAGATGCCCAACCCACTGAGCCACAACAGTCAGGGTTCAATGCTTTATAATTGTTTTATGTTGTTGAATTGCAGGCTTTATTCTATGCACATACAGACATTTTTATTTCTTTCAAACATAATGTCATACTGTACATACTATTATTAATTTCCTTTTTCAGTTAATAAGATGATGTACATCACCCATATAATTTTTAATAGCTACATAGTAGTCCATCTTGGAAATATACCATAATTTACTCAACCAATTCCCTGTAATTAATCATTTAGGTTGTTTTTAATATTTCACAATCATAAACAGCCCTGTGATGAATAACTTTTTAGCTATATTTTTATGTACATTTAGAATTAATTTCTTAGGACACAGTCTTAGATTGTGCTGGGTTAAAAACTGTACCAACAATTTAAAAAAATTTTTTGCTTATTGATTTAAGAGAGAGAGAGAGAGAGAGAGAGAGACATCAATTTGTTGTTCCACTTATTTGTGCATTTATTGGTTAATTCTTGTATGTGCCCGGACTGGGGATCAAATCCACAATCTTGGTGTATTGGGGTGATGCTCTAACCAACTGAACTACCCAGCCAGGGCAAGATGTACCAGCTATTAAAGTTTTGATACCAGTTGCCAAATTGACCCTAGAAAAGTTGTGGCAGTTATACATACCCTCCAAGAGTTTCTGAGAGTGCCTATTCCCTGACAGTTCTGGGTATTTTTTTTTAAACCTTGCTGACTTGATAGAAAAATTGCAAAAAATAGAAGTTTGCATTTGGGCATTTTGTAGTTCTCTTTTTAATTTTCTATTTATTTCTATAACTCCTTTAGAAAGTTCAGGTAGTCATCTTTTTCTCATTGATTTGCAAAAGTGCTTTATATATTCAGGAGACAGGAGGTTCACAGGAGAAGGATACAGCTGAACTGGACTGGAAGGCTAAATGGGATTTCCTGGGTAGACAGAGGTGAAGAGGGTGTTCCAGACAGGAACAGCATGTGCGAAGGTCCAGAGGTGGGAAACAATGTTGTGGGTTTGGAGACTATATTAATTTCATAGGGTTGCCATAAAAAAAAAAAGAAAAAGAAAGAAAGAATCACAAACTTGGTGGCCTAAAACAACAGGAAGTTATTTTCTTACAGTCTGGAAGCCCGAATCATAGTGTTGGCAGGGTCATGCTCCTGGCCAAGGCTCTAGGAGCAGAAACCGCCCTTGCATCTTCCAACATCTGATGACTCCATGCATAACTCTATCTCTGCCTCCGTCTTCACTTGGCTTTTTTCTGTATCTGTGTTTTCTCCCCTTCTGTTTCTTGTAAGGACACATCATCAGCTTTAGGACCCACTCAATTAGTCTAGGATAATTTCATCTCTAGTTGCTTACCTTAATTACATCTGTAAAGATCTTTTCCCAAATAAAGTCACATTCACAGGTATCAAGGTTAGGATTCATACATATACATTTGGGAGCTACTATTCAACCCACTACAGGGATCTAGAAAATGTCTGATATTACATGACAGCAGGATATGGCCCTGTAACAGTGGAGTCACGTGACCATGAAGGGCCTTGAACTGAGGAGTTTGGGCTATACCTCAAGGTGAACAGGGCACTGTTAAATTTTGAACAGGGGACGGAGTGTTGGCATTGTCCTCATGAGAACTGGTGAGGGTGGGCGGCAGGATGGAGAGTGAGGACAGTTCAGGGCGTAGGAGATGAGGAGTAGGAAGGGGGAGGAATCTGAAATGACTCCTAAGTTTCCAACCTGAGCGACCTGGCATAGAAGGCAGAGGTGCTCAGGAAATAATCAGATGAGTCTGCAGCCCAGACCTCGCCCTGGAATGTAAATAAGATTTGGGAGAGGGAGCAGAGTGAGAGGTGACAGAAGCCTGGAGAACACCAATTTTTTCCCACCACTTTATTATGAAAAATTTCAAACATACATAAAAGTTTAAAGACTTGTACAGCGAACACCCACGCACCCATCCTCTAGAGTCTCTAATTATCTTTCTTCTATACTTGCTTTATCACACATCTGTCTCTCCCTCTGAACATCATCAACCCATCTTATTTCCTATGTGTTTCTGAGTAAGTCGCTGACACCAGTACTCTTTACTTCAGCACAGAAGCATGCATATCATTAACTGGAGTTCAATAGCTAGTGAAATGCACAAATCTTAAGTGTACTATTTGATGAATGAATCCACCTGTGCACCCCAAACCCGCATCAAGATACAGAACATTTCCATCACCTCAGAAAATTCCCTGTGCCCCTTACAGTCAACTCCTGTCCCTACCCCACTCCCAGAAGCAACCACTATTTTTTTTTTCAAGCATAGATTTGTTTCGTCTGTTTGAGAACTTCATGTAAGTGGAACCATATAGGAGATCCTCTTTCGTGCCTGGCTTCTTTCACTTAGTGTGAGAGTCTGTAAGCATCCATAAGTCTCATTTCTGTTGTTGCATGTATCAGTAGTTTGTCTCTTTTTATTGCTGAGCAATATTCTGTTGTAAGGATATCTAAAGAATAGCAACTCGTAAAGGGTGGGCAAAGACAGGATTCCACCAAAGAGACTGAGAGGGAATGGTGAAGGCAGTAGGAAAAGAACCCAGACAGAATGTCAAGGAAAACCATCTGGATCAGTTATAAATAGGTTTGACTGCATATAAAATAAAAACTAAATAACAGTGCCCTGGCCAGTGTGGGTTAGTTGGCTGGAGTGTCGTCCCATGGCTGAAAGGCTGCAGGTTTGATTCTTAGTCAGGGCATGTACCTAGGTTGTGGGTTTGATCCCCAGTCTGGGCACGTGTGGGAGGCAACTGATGGATGCTTCTCTCTCTCCCTTTCTCTCTAAAAGCAATGAAAAAAACATGCCCTTGGGTGAGGCTTTAAAAAAAACAACAACAACAACTAAATAACAGTGGTTTAAATAACAGGCATTTTTTTTTCTCTGATGTAAAATAAGTCTAGAAGTAGACAATCTTGGGGTGGCATGGTTGTTCATTGGGCCATCATTGGCCCAGGCTCCTAGCTTTCTGTTCAGCTATCTTCAGTACTGGCTTCTATCACCTCATGGTTCAATATGGCTGCTGGAGCTCCAGCCATTCCATCTACCTTCCAAACCAAACTGACAACAGGAGGAGGAAGCATGAAGAGGGCCAAAAACAAACAAACAGAGCATACCTTTCAGCTAAACCAGCCTCCCTTAGGAGCCTGTCTCAAAGTTCCACACATCTCATTGGCCAGAACTTAATCATATGGCCCACACCACTAGGAAAAATAGCCTTTTAGCTAGCCACTGGGCACCTGACCACTCTGCATATAATGAGACTTATGTTACAAGGAGGGGAATTGGATATTGGCTGTCAACAGCCTCCTCTGACTTCTTTCTTTCAAGACCTGATGGCCAAGCCACAGCCCACTCAGCATTTCGGTCTGTGGCCTTTCATCAGCTGAAGCCCATGCTTAGCAGATTTCCATCCTCCCATGTCTCCAAGTTTCCTTCCTTCTCTGAGGGCTGGTTTCTCAATCTTTTCTGAATCCCTTTCCCGGGTAGGGAGCTCCTAGATCTCTGACTTCCTGGGCTGTCGGGGTCTTATGGAAGGTGGAATGAAAGGGAAAGTCTCTAGGAACATTTGCAGAGGGTTCTGTGGGCACTTTCCTCCATTCCTGAGCCTCCCCTCCTGTGGCTAGCACCTCACCCTCAGGCATGCCTCCCTTCCTCTGTGGCCAGCCTCCCCTGACAAGGAGGGCTGTAGAAGATTTCTCTGGAAGGTTAGTGATATTCAGAGGGAAAAAGATGGCATCTGGAGAAGACCTGGGTTCACATCCTCTCTGTGTAAATCTCTCTGAGACTCAGTGACCTGTCTGCCGATCGGGGATAGTAAGAACACCTCACAGATGTGGCTAGGTTGAGAGGTGCAGGAGACGCAGGCCCGCAGCTGCCACTCTGATAAGGTGGAATTGTGCACAAGGGGAGGGAGGCTGACAGGGACCTCCTGCCCTGCTGTGACCCAGCCAGCCCCAGGCTGTACAGTGGAGACAAGCCACACCACCTTCCCTGTTGTGCCTTCTACTTTCCCCCTTGGGAAGGGTCTTGAGAGTGAGGGATCTGGTCCTGTGACCCCTGGGAATTGGTCAGTGTGCCCGAGAGTCTGTGTGGCCTGCTGGACTCTGAACTGCTGGCTAGGCCAGGGATGACCACAGCTGACACTCCTGGCCTTGACTCCGGGAGCAGCAGGGCGTCCAGGAGGCTCCCGGAGGAGAGATGGCAGGTTAACGTGATGTTTCATTTCCTCCTTGTGCTTTTCTGAAGTGCGTAGGCCTCCGCAGACAGCCCGGCTCCCTCCCAGTGCCAGACTCGGGCAGACTGGATGCCGCGGCTCCTCTTTCTCTCTCCCAGTCCCTGGAAATAGCAGAGCTGGCTGCTTCCCCGCTGGCCTCAGACGTAGGCCCTGTGTCCCCCAGGGCCATGGACCCTGTCTCTCTGGTACCTGGTGTACACACAACTGAATGGCTGGATCACTAGATTCTGTGGCTCTTCACATGTGTGCCTGTCCCAGGAAAAAGGAGCGGCCGTGTCCCCTGACAGTGTAATGGGCTGCCAGCACGGACTGGAGAAGAAGTCGGCGGGAGCAGGTGCAGCAAGGCTGAGGGAAGCTCTCAGCTGCCAAAGGGCCAGGTTGCACTGAGTGTGGCAATGGCCAGGCGCCCTGGTGACCTGTTGACACCATTCTCAGGCTGCCATCTGCCCCAGGGGCTGGTGTGTTGTGACAGAGGAGGAGGAGGAGCGAGGCCCCAGTGGAGAATTTGGCTCAAGCCTCAGGCCTGACGGGGCAGTCCATTCCTCTGCTCATTCATTCCCTCCACACATACTTCCTGAGGTCCTGCTGCATGCTGACCCGTGGGTGCTGGGCACACAGTGAAAACTGATACACCCAGTTCCTGCCCCCAGGGGCTTAGGGACAAATAGGCAGGATCAACAAGGGCCCTAGAAGGCTATGGGCTGTAGGAGTTCTGAGTTGGGACACCAGGGAGGACATCCCGGAAGAAATAATATCTGAGCGGATGGTGCGTCAGGCCCAGCCAGGGCCTTGAAAGGGGTGGGGGCGTAGGAGGGCCCCTCACCCTGTGGCAGGAGAGACCCGCATTGTGGGGTTTGACCAGGGACCTTTCCGAGGTTCTGTCCTGTGTCCCCCATGGGCCTGACCTGCTGTCCCGGGGAAGGGATGGGGTGTCTGTGCGTGGGCTCTGGAGCCTGAGTGGTGCTGACAGCCAGGGGGGTTAACAGCAGCTCGACTTCCCTACATCCTTTCCTTCCCTCCTTCTCCAAAGGAAGCCTACACTGAAATTATAGACGAAAGTGCTGGCTTTTGAGGAGTCTGTTCAATCGTGTCCCTGCCAGGCCTTGGTGCCACCTTCTCGCCCACGCTCTGCCAGCTTTGGGCCCCGTCCTGCACGAGGCCTTGTTTGGAGAGGTTAGGGCTCCCTTGGGTGCCATTCCTTCACCCCCTACCCTGAAACCTGCTCTGCCTCCCTCACCCAGGGATCTGGCTCAGTGTATAAATGGTAGCCTAGGAGGAGGGGCTCAGGAAGTGACATTGCTTGGCCCGCCCCCACCTCCTTATTCCCTATAAAAAGCAAAATGGTGACTCAGAAAGGAGAGTTGGACGCGTCCTGCCTCCCGCTCCCGCTGTTAATTTCTAGACTTGGAATTAGGCAGGAGGCAAAGGAAGCAACAGCTCCAAATACGCAACTGACATGCTATTAAGCAGGTGGCAACAGAGAAACCGCTCCTCCCTGGCTCCCAGCCCTCCCTGAACTGCTGGGGCTCCCCAGCCCTGCACGAAGCCCCAGCCCCCTGCTCTGGGGGGCCTGGGCCAGGCCGTGGATGCTGTGGCCAGGAGCATGGCAGCCGGGGGCCGCCGCCGGCGCCCACTGCGCTACCAGTCCTTGGCAGCCCTCGTGGAGGACTCTCAGTGGCCTTTCTTGTTCCTTGTCTCAGACTTCAGCTACGGGGCAGACGACTACGACGGAGAGGGGAATGAGGAGCAGAAGGGACCCCCGGAGGGCTCAGAGACCATGCCATACATCGACGAGTCGCCCACCATGTCGCCGCAGCTCAGCGCCCGCAGCCAGGGTGGCGAGGAAAGCATCTCCCCCACCCCACCTGAGGGGCTGGCACCCGGGGTAGGTACACCTCCTTTTCCTTCTAAGTTTGGGAAGAGGGGGCTTTTGGGGAGAGGGGTAGACAGGCATGGGTGTCATGAGCCAGGCTCTGCTTGGGATGCTACGGGGGAGCAGGACTGGGGACATTTGGACCTGGCTGTTTTGGGTGCCCTCGTCAGCCCTTTCCAGTCCCGGGCCCCCCTCAGACTAGCTCCCTTCCCACCCCACCTGCTGCGCTCCCTGCCTCCTCTACCAGCCATCTGTTCCCCCTGCCTGCTGGACAGCCTCGCCTCCTCTTTCAGCACCTCTAGCAGGACGGGGCCTTGGGGAGGGAACAGGCTCTTCCCTCTGGGCCCAGACTGGACAGTGGCTGCATATGTGGCCTGTGGCTGTAAATGTACAAACGCCAGCTCGGCACACTGAGGCTGGCCTCGGTGCTCCCTGTGGTGTGGCATGAGCTGCGTCTGTAGCATTCCTGAGGACCAGGGGCCCCCATCCAGCCCTCCTCTGGAAGGGAATGAGCTTTCATGGTGTCCACCTCAACTCTTGTCGACAGATGGAGGCTCTGTGCCAAGAGAAGCATTTTACAAGGACTAATAAGTATGTTCTCTGAGGCAAACTAGGGGGTTAGAAGTGAGTAGAGGTTTGCAATCCTTGCGATTAATGCTGTTCCTGGCCACAGGGACCAGCTCTCTCTGGACCTAGCTTGCCCACGTGCATCTGAGACACATGAGCAAGAGAGACAGGAATTCCTGGGGCTGTCATTCTGAAGCTGGGGAGAACCAAAGCCATGCCTCCATTTCGGGGGGAATTAGAGTGCCTGGCCCTGCTGGGTAGAGGGCTTATCCAGGTGTGTTTTGTGGGGGGACTCCTTTCTTCCCTCTAATACCCCCAAGGAGCAATCACTGAGATACTGTGAGATACATGTTCCCTCCTATAGGGCCCAGCCCCCTGCCCCCCATCCAGCCAGGGAGGGCTACCTGGACTCTACCATCTCTCGGGAACCCCCTGCTTCCTCTCTTTCTGGTGTCCTTGACCACCCTCCACCCCTCCGCTGAGCTCTCACCCCCCTCTTCACGCACCGGGGTGGCTGTTATAGCCTTCGGCAACAAGGGCCTTGGCAACCAGCTTCCCACTTGGGGAAAGCCACACTGTTGCCATGGCAATGGAGGCAGTGCTCAGCCAGCTGCCAGGCAGTGAAAGTTTGGGAAGGGATGGTGGGGGCAGGTGAGAAGTAGAGAGGGTGCAGAGGGTGTTGGTCAGGCCCAGGCCCCCCACGACCAGCATTCTGGTGTGTTGCTTTGTTGTCCTAGGAAAGGTGGCAGGTGAGGGACAGCCATCTTGGACATACCGGGCAAGATTTTGCTACTGGCAGAGGGGAGAGTATTCTGGGACCTGAACAGGGGCCAACAGGGAAAACAAGAAGATTCTGGCTTCCCATCTCTGCCTTTAGGTCTCTCATCATAACAGGGCTCAGAGACCCCTCTGGGGGACTCGGCCATTACCTGACTGTGAGCCGGTGCAAGAGGATGCACTGTAGCACACAATACAGGGCCAGGGGTGCTGGCTGAGAGTTGAGAACGTGTGGCCAAATAGAGACACTTGCTGAAGAGAAAAAGTGTCTTCGCCATTTCCTTCTCGCTTCTCTGCCTTCCTCCTTGCTTCCTGTCCTGGTTCCTTCCCTCGTCATAGGACCGCCCTATTAGGGAGCATCGACCTCTGGATTCCTTGGTGAAAGGTGCTGCCAGGTGCCTTTGCTCTCCAATGAGACAGGTCACAGTTGTGATGGGGAAGTCCTGCTGCCTGGAGCACCGAGGCCTCAGGGCAGTGACTGACTTCAGTTTGTGTTTGCCTGCTCTGCTTGGTGACTCACAAGGGAATAACTTGGTTTGAGGACTTTGAAATCCAGAGATGCTACCGTGACAACTGACTAAAGTGCTTGGGAACCCGAGGATTGAGTTTAACACCATTGGCTAGAAGTCATGCAAGATAGAGGTAGAAAGTGTTTATCCAGCTTGGGAATCTTAGCGAAGATTCCAGACCAGTGCACCCCCTGCCTCCCCACCTTCTCTCCTGGAGTTGCAGTTTCACCCTTTCCGCTGTGTCACTAGCCCCATCTAGTGGACTCAGCGAATATTGCTGTTTACATTGGGGTGCTGAAGAGTACTTTTTGAGTACTTGGGGAGCAGTTTCAGTTAGAGGAAGAGAAAGGTGAGGAAGAGGAAGAGGAAGAAAAAACAAGGCAGGAGGAAAAAGGAAGGAGGAGGGGGAGAGAAAGCAAGCAAGCCAAGGCTTCTGCTACTTGGCTCTGCTCATTTCGTCCCCACCCTGCCAGGCTTCCTGTTGGAACCTTGGGAACCGAAGGGACTTTTAGACCAAATGGGACAATTGTTCTAGATATTTAGATATCTGGCCTCTGGCAGTTGGGCATTCCACACCCAAATACACAGCCACCTTGTGTCTAGAAGCCCAAGGTTTGGTCTTTGTATTAGTCAGGATTCTCCAGAGATACAGAATGTGTGTGTGTATGTATGTGGAGAGAGAGGGGGAGGGAGAGAGAGAGAGAGAGAGAGAGA